>VSMD01025892.1:0-18384 GCA_008750895.1 Mirza zaza | reverse complement strand
GGAGAAATGGACAGAAATATAATTGTTGTAAGAGACATTGAAATATTTTTCTCAAGATTTCTTAGAGACCAAAACATAAAATAAGATCGAATCGGTAGGCAGATATTGAACTCTGTATTTTAAAAGCAGAAAATATACCTTTTTCTTGCATCCATGGATCATTTGGAGTAACTGATCATATACTGGAACACAAAGGAAATTTTAGTATATAATAAAAGTGGAAATATGTAATAGCCACATTCACGTGATCAAAACTACCATATACTAAGAAAAGTTTAAACAAACAAAACTCTTCAGTGAATCACCTAACAATTTCCAAAATAAAGTCTTAGAATATATATGTTTTTGAAGCTTTAAAGTTCATTTATAATCTATAGGAGGATATTTATTCATTACAACACAGTTTGTAACAACAAAATTCTGGAAATAACCCAATATTTGTTAATAGAGCCCACCCATCAATGGAGAATTGTACAACTGTAAATGAGGAGTTTCTCTATCTGCTGCTATTTTTATACATCTGCAGGATACATTGTTACATGAAAAAATCAAGATGGAGGAAAATATATAATATGCTATTTACCCAAAAATGGCAGGATGGATATGTATATTTACCCAAAAATGGCAGGATGGATATGTGTATATATATATATATATATATATATATATATATATATTTGCTTATATTAAAAACCACAGCAACAAAACAAGGGTATAATCAAACAAAACTGAAAAAAATTCAAAATAGGTTGCCTATATTGGGAACAGGATAGAGGAAGCATGGATAAAAACAACACTTTTTGATTATACTTTGTTTTGTAAATTTGACTTTGAAATCATGTAACAGTTTTTCATAATTATCAAATCAAATCAAATCAAATTAAAAAAATAATCCCTAAAAACTGAAAGCAAAGTAAAAGTTACTGTATTGAGCTAGTGGCTTAACTACACAGAGAAGAATAATATCAAGTTACCTTGTAAAACAGGAGTTTAATGTATAAGCCTAGTGGGATATAACCTAAGAATAAAAAAAATTACAAATACACCTAAAGGTACTTTCAGTTATTATGCTGTTTATAATAATATTGGCACTGCTATTCTGAGTCTAGGTATATATTACAGGATATGGCAAATAAGTAATTGTGTTTATATTATTAAGAACCATGATGTTAGTATGAGAAACAAAACATATAAAAGCAAAGAAGTATAAACCCTATAATCCTAAACTTGAATTGATAACATCAATATGCACTCATGATGTGTTTTCTCTTAACAGAAGAAAATGACTTGTTTCCTAGTTCTGCCCACCAAAAAGTCATAGAAACAATGACCAGCCCAGCAGCATGACCAGCCCCCATGGCACCCAGACTGTAGTTTCTGGTACTATTTCCCAATAGAAGGAACCCTGATTCATGGAGAGTCAGCTAATCCCCAAAACTGGGGAACAAAAATCCAAGAAGGTTCTTATCTTAGTCCTTTTGTGCTGCTATGACAATACATGAGACTGGGTCATTTATCAAGAAGAGAAATTTATTTTTCACAGCTCTGGAGGCCAAGAATTCAAGATCAAGTCACCAGCAGATTCGGCATCTGGAAAGGGCCTAGCCTTGCTGCTGTGTTTGCTGGAGGGGAAGAACCTTGTGTCCTCATGTGGCAGAAATCAGAAGGGCAAAGAGGGCCTAAACTAGTTCCCTCCAGCCCTTTTACAAGGTGCTAATCCATCCGCCTCCCTCTGGAGTTAATCACTTCCCAAAAGGCCCCACCTCCCAACACCAGGACAATGGGGATTAAGTTTCAATGCATGAATTTTAGACGGGACACATTCAAACTACAGAAGTCCTGGAACATATGTTCATACCATATAGCAAGTACATTTCATTGACCACAACAGTAATGTCAAAAAAGACTCAGAATCCAATCTGAATACCTGTCCAAACTTCACTGGCTGAAAAACGGGAAAATTTGAATGATGGATTAAGACGCAGCAGATACGTTTGAATCCATGAGTTCATAAAAAGAAAACAAAGACCTCTTGGTCACCTGTAGAGGATTCTAGGAAATCAACTCACTATTTTGAAAATTGGTAAATAAAAGGAAAGGATCAAGCATTTATCCTACCTTTCCTGCACCACAGGGGAACCAAATAGTTGATGAAGAGAAGTTTCTTTATTACAGAAGTATTCCTGCTAATAAATGAATAAGGAATGAGAATTAGAATGTCTGCACACTCCAATTAAATAGTTGGGTTGAAGCTAAAATTTCTAACATCACACAAAGAGAGACAACGGGGCACCATACATCTGCTAATGAGAGTCCTGCCACTATAGCCAGTGATGGCTTCTTGCTCAAATATCAAATAATAAGTGATCAAACTACCCGTTAGGAAGTGAGAAAATGCAGATTATGCAGGTGACAGTGAACACTAGGAAAAAAAAACACGCCACGTGGATGCAACCAGCAAAATCCAGAATGTTGGAAATTCTACAGGACAAATGGACCCAGTTTCTTCACTGTGTAAATGGCAGGGAGGGGAAACAGAGGGGCTGTTGGTGCCCACCCATACCCTTTGTGCCTTTCACTGTGCTCAGCCTGACTCCCAACTGTCCTAGCTGCCTCTCTGTGCCTAAGAGTTTTTTTTTCGTTTTTTCCCCCCCCCGAACCACAGAAGGCCAGAAGTGCGAAGCAATTAATGATCCCAGAATGAGCCCTTAATCAATGATTAAATAAAGTGGGTCATTAAATACCCAAGCTCCTTCAACTCCTAGGGGAATAATTCTGAGGTAAGTGTGTGTTTATACGTTTTCCAAGAACTTCACTGAAGGATTAAGCTTCAGTTACCTGCTGGTAAATGGCTTAATAGCTCACCCTCTATTGGTTGCTTTTTCTTCCTTGTATCACTTGCTCTCTTCCTTATGGTGTACCTCACCCTGCACATCCCAAATAAAATGCATATACTTGAATCCTTGCCTGAGACTCTGTTTGTAGAGGAACTCAAACTAAGGCAGAGGGGGAACTATAGATTAAAAGAGACTTAAGAGACATGCCAATCAATTGCAAAGTGGGGAGCTGAGTCAAATAAACTATTAAAAAATTTATGGGACAATCAGGGAAATTAGGGGACTGTCAGGGAACGCTGACAATTTGATAACATTTAGGAATTATTATTTTTTTCGTAGGTGGCCTAATGCTGATATGCTTATGTTTAAAATCAATAGTAAATGCTGAATATTTACAGATAAAATGTTAAGATAGCTGAGATTTGTTTTCAAATGAATATAGGTGGAGTTGTGCCTGGTAATGAGTAAATCATTATTAAAACTGAGCTATGGGTATGTGATGGTTCAGTATACTTTTTCTCTACTTCTGTGTATGTTGGAAATTTTCCCCAATTAAATACAAAAATAAGGTGAAAGCTCTGTGGGAGTTGTTAATAGCTGTGTTCTTAGTGCTTCACAGTGTTTAGTACACAGTTAGTCAAAAAGCATTCTCAAAACATTATTTGTGGCCAGGCGCGGTGGCTCACGCCTGGAATCCTAGCACTCTGGGAGGCCGAGGCAGGTGGATTGCTCAAGGTCAGGAGTTCAAAACCAGCTTGAGCAGGAGCAAGACCCCATCTCTACTAAAAATAGAAAGAAATTAATTGACCAACTAAAAATATGCATACAAAAAATTAGCCGGGCATGGTGGCACATGCCTGTAGTCCCAGCTACTCGGGAGGCTGAGGCAGCAGGATCGCTTGAGCCCAGGAGTTTGAGGTTGCTGTGAGCTAGGCTGATGCCACGGCACTCCCTCTAGCCTGGGCAACAAAGTGAGACTCTGTCTCAAAAAAAAAAAAAAACATTATTTGTTGAACAAATGTGTTTTGTTTTATGTTGGGGATACCAAGGCAAATATTGTTGATGTTAATATTTTTAGCTGATATACTAGAAATCTTACCAAGAATTGTATATAGATCAGAGGGGGAAAAATCATTTTACCAATTATCACAATGTCAGGTTTAAAAAATTTCATACTAACTTAACCACTAATTAAGATATTTTTTGAACTGGTGACTCATCACTATCTGTAGCTCAAAATTATTTTTGTTACATATATTTTTATTATCAGTCTTATGTTTTTTGCCAAAATGCTGGAATTTCTGGGATATTTTGATGATTCAGTGAGACAGAATATGGCACTGAATACTTAAAAGCGGGACTTGATTAGAAAATCTAAGGTTGTGAGTGCTGAATTTACCTAAGGGTTATGTATTTCGGAAATTTATGAGATGACTCCTTATGTTGCTACCAAAATGACACAGCTGATAAAACTAAAACTTTATTGGGAAAATCTTTTAAATAAAATAATAATTTATTGAATGGGAAAGGTAGAGTATATTGGAAGTCTTAGAAGCCTGTAAACAGAAATTTGCAAGAGATTCCTACAGAACATAGCCAAGGGTGGTGGTGCACACCTCTAGTCCCAGCTACTTAGGAGACTGGGGTAGGAGGATCACTTGAGCCCAGGAGTTCCAGGCTGTAGTGTGCTAGGATCATGCCTGTGAATAGCTTAGCTTGCAGCATATCGAGACCCTATCTCTAAAAATATATATAAATATAGATAGATGTAGGTGTATCTCTATATCAGTCCCTAATTTATCACTTCCCAGGAGTTCAAACTATTGCTGAGATTTGCTTTCTTGCAGAATTTCCTAATGACATGAAGTTCTTGTTTTCAAGCTGTCAGGTAGAAAAACAGTAATTTAATTCGATAATAAGATACCACTTTGGATCTAAGAAGATTCATTAGAAGACTCTGAGAAGTGCACTGGAATATTTTTGGAATGTCCTTCGAAAGGCAAAGTTTAAACTGAAAAGAGTAAAAAGTTAAACATTATATATTTATAAAAAGTCAAACTATATTTTTTCTCACTTGGTTAAAAAGGTGGTACCAAGGTCACTAAACAGCTTTACATCGTAAACGATTATTTTTTTTATTGGATTCATTCCTAGTTTTATTTTATGTACTTGTATTTGTTTTTCACTCTGTATTTTTGCTTGCATGTAACATATTTTATAAGACTTTCTTATAAAATTATATCTTATAAGACCTTCTAAGAGGCTTTTTATGTTTTATGGAAAATGTTGTGGGAATAACTAATTATAACTGGTTAAATTTAAAAACTGAAACAAATTAAAGATTGACACAATAATATGCATGTGTATTGTTATCCTTACATCAACAATTATAGATTTTATTTTCTAAGGTGTTTCTGAGAATGAAATTCCCAGCCACATCATCAGCTAAAAAATTTCACTCAAATTTACTCCCTGGATTTGGCTGTTTAGCCCGTAGGCTAGAGCTTAATAAGTTTGCTATTTCTTGGAATCAAAAGTTATTTAATAGAATAAAATTAATTTCAATAAGTGATGGATTTAAAGTTTCTGTTAACAAAGAGCAGAAGAGATTTATCATAGGCTCTAAAACAGTAATTTAATTTCCCTAACATGGTAGGGGAAATTTTGGTTCCCCCAGGGGACTTTGAGTTAACTAACCATTTATTATAAGACTGACTTTAAACTTCCCTTGAACTCAGTATACAGGCCACAAGGGTGCAAGCGATTCTTTGGCACAGCATCTTTGAGCTACCAGCTAGTGTCATTGTTTATACGGTCACTTATACACAGCAGCACTTCCTTTTAACTTTTTAATTTGATTTTGTGAATCTGTGCTTAACCTTATGACCCTGCCTCCAAAGCAGAAGTCCACTGTAAGTCTAGGTGAGCCTGCAGCAAAGAGAAAGGTGACTGCAACAGAAATGAAAGTAAAAAGAATGAAGTGTTCGGAGCATGATTCGCTGGGAAAGCGTTAGGCTTCAGTCGCTGGACTGTCAGTGAGAATAATGGAACATCTGAAAGGCAGTGCTCCAATGAAAGCATCAGTTATTATAAAGCAGTGTAGTGGATCGATTACTGAAGTGGAAAGGTTATTATTGATTTGGTTAGAAGATCAAAATAAGCGTAACATGCCTGTTAGCCTAGTATTGATGCAACACTGGGTGTGTATGAACCTTTAATATTCTTTTTTGAAATTTCTCCTATCACTGAGCAAAAATTCTTGTGTGAGTTTGTTTTTATGCTCTGGTTGAATGAAAAGAAAGAGCCCAATAGTTCCTGTAACTTATTATTACAGTACAGAAGTATTATTATTATTACAGTATTACACCATGTTATTATTACCACATATGAGCCATTATAGTATTGTTATTATTATTATTATTATTACCATATATATGCTGCTCATTAGGGATCTGAGTCACATACAAATCTGACCAAAAGCTGTTCCAGGAGCATCTCTCTTCTGTAAACTGGGGACTGCCTGTATTAAAAACCAACTAAGACAGTAGTTCTAATTTTGTCAAATTGTAATTCCCATCAATTCACCCCATTTCTTTCACCCATGTTTTTTTACAATGTAATTTTTTTTTTTTTTTTTTTTTTTGAGACAAAGTCTCACTCTGTTGCCTGGGCTAGAGTGCCGTGGCATCAGCCTAGCTCACAGCAACCTCGAACTCCTGGACTCAAGCAATCCTCCTGCCTCAGCCTCCCGAGTAGCTGGGACTACAGGCATGCGCCACCATGCCTGGCTAATTTTTTCTATATATTTTTAGTTGTGCAGCTAATTTCTTTCTATTTTTAGTAGAGACGGGGTCTCACTCTTGCTCAGGCTGATCTTGAACTCCTGGCCTTGAGTGATCTTCCCACCTCGGCCTCCCAGAGTGGTAAGATTACAGGCGTGAGCCACCGCACCTGGCCTTACCATACAATTTTATGTGAAGAGTTTCTATTTTGATTGTTATGCAGAATTGTGCTGAGTTCTACTGTTCACCTCCCTTCAGCCTTTCTGCTACGTGGCTTCCTGGACCTTCTCTGGGTTTGTCACCTGAGTTCATGGCAGATTTTTTTTTTTTTTTTTTTGAGACAGAGTCTCACTTTGTTGCCCAGGCTAGAGAGAGTGCCGTGGTGTCAGCCTAGCTCACAGCAACCTCAATCTCCTGGGCTCAAGCAATCCTGCTGCCTCAGCCTCCCGAGTAGCTGGGACTACAGGCATGCGCCACCATGCCCGGCTACTTTTTTATATATATATATATTTTTGTGTGTGTGTGTGTGTGTGTGAGACAGAGTTTCACTTTATTGCCCAGGCTAGAGTGAGTGCCGTGGCGTCAGCCTAGCTCACAGCAACCTCAAACTCCTGGTCTCAAGCAATCCTACTGCCTCAGCCTCCCAAGTAGCTGGGACTACAGGCATGTGCCACCATGCCCAGCTAATTTTTTCTATATGTATTAGTTGGCCAATTAATTTCTTTCTATTTATAGTAGAGATGGGGTCTTGCTCTTGCTCAGGCTCGTATCGAACTCCTGAGCTCAAACGATCCGCCCACCTCGGCCTCCCAGAGAGCTAGGATTACAGGCGTGAGCCACCGAGCCCGGCCTCTCTATATATTAATTGGCTAATTAATTTCTTTCTATTTATAGTAGAGACGGGGTCTTGCTCTTGCTCAGGCTGGTTTCGAACTCCTGACCTCGAGCAATCCGTCCGCCTCGGCCTCCCAGAGAGCTAGGATTACAGGCGTGAGCCACCGCGCCCAGCCCATGGTAGATTTTTGAAAGCACATTCTGTCCATGTAGGACAACAGTGGGTTGTGAGGGTAAGAGAAGATCCCCTTCAGCAAAAGTCGTCCCTCCTCTGCCCACTGCCTTGTAAACTTTTCCTCAAATCCCATGCACTGTTTACATTAGCTCTCAGGAGCAAACACTTTGCTACCTCTGGAGGGAAGTCCAGGATCCTCCTGCTGTGTAGTGCCGTCCACGCACCTGCTCCTGAGCTGGGAGTTCTGCACTTGCTATCCCCTTGGTCCTCCCCACAACCCTCCAAGTAAGGAAATATCCATTTTACACATGAAGAAATTGAGGCCCAGAGAAGGCACTGGGCCACTTAGCTTCGTGCTGTCAGCCTGTCTTATCCACAGCCTGCTGTCTACAGTACTGCTGCCTGTAGAAACTACTAACACTGGCTGGGTGCGGTGGCTCACGTCTATAATCCTAGCACTCGGGGAGGCCAAGGCGGGAGGATCACTCCAGGCCAGGAGTTCGAAACCAGCCTGAGCAAGAGCGAGACTCCGTCTCTACTAAAAATAGAAAGAAAATAATTGACCGACTAAAAAATATATAGAAAAAATTAGCCGGGCATGGTGGCACATGCCTGTAGTCCCAGCTACTTGGGAGGCTGAGGCAGGAGGATTGCTTGAGCCCAGGAGTTTGAGGTTGCTGTGAGCTAGGCTGACGCCGCAACACGCCAGCTCGGGCAACAGAGTGAGACTCTGTCTCAAAAAAAAAAAAAAAGAAAAGAAAAGAAATGAAAAGATAAGAAACGAAACTAGTCACACCCATGGTCACATGGCAGAAAGCAGAGCCTCGAGGAAATGGACCAGGAACCACTACATATTGAACAGGCCACTGGCATGAGGGAATAAAGCAGTTATGGGGACTTGAGGGTGGAAGTCAAGACAGTAACCAACCTAAAGTGGGGGCAGGGCACTGAAAGAGGCTGGGGAAGTAAACATACTCAAACTTCACGTTCCCCTCTTAAGGCCAGGTCATGTTGGAGCTTGTTTCAGAGCAGAAATGAGGCAGCCGGACCAGTCCGTAGGACAAAGAAATTTTTGTTGAAAAGACCAGTACGAATCGACTCTGATGGAACAGAGTCTTTGTCTAGATCTAGGATCTTTTCTTTTGTGTGCTCTGTAGAATGAGGTGCGCTTGTTTGGGTGGGGTTATAGTTGCCACACTTTTCCATGTTTGGTCTTATCTTTCCTCTCCATGTTATTTAATGTCTCTTTTTCATTTGCTCTATTCAAAGACACCGATCAAAGAAGCCAAGCACAATGCCTCCCTTTTCTCTAGAGTCGAATACTCCAGATATGGGTAGGTGGCTCTGTTGGGCAGGACAGCGCAAGATCTGGTTATGGGAAAATGAGGTGGGACATAAAGTGGTCCCAGACACCAAGGCAACCTCCCTCTCACTCCTCCACTCCCCATGAGGCATCCGTGCTCTGCCGGTTGGAAGAAAGAAGGCAGGAGATGGGTTTGCAACGGCTTTTTGCTGGTCTCGTTTTTCTGAGTGCCAATTCAGCATGATCTAGACCAGGGTCATTTCTTTGCAAGGATAGAAAACAAACTGGTTAAGCTCAGGTAAAGGGGACTTCACTGGAAGAACATGAGGAAGTGTCTTGGAATTTGTTTGCAGAGAGTGTGTCTGGGTCTCCTGGAAACTCTCCCTCTCTCACACCATCTCCCTGGCTGAAGTCAGAACTGCTCTTTATTCCCTGGGGCTGTTGCAGGAATGCTCCCTTACTGACTATAGTGCTGTGTTAGCTACACAACTGCTCAAGTTTATGGGGGGAAAATATTCCTTTTAGCCAGGGTAATGCAAGTTGTTTCAAGGAACCCTATAAAATGCTTGCAATAAAAGTCATGCTCACTCACGTTCATTAACAAAAAATGAAATAAACCTATGCTGTATAGTTTGTTTTCATGCAAGGACAGGAGTGGAGAATGTCATATCAAGACTAGATAATCAAGTAAATAATGATAGGGTGCCAAGATTCCAAAAAGATTGAAAGTCCCTATTGTTGGGGGTGGTCAAAGAATTCATTCCCCCACAAGGCACGTGGCTTCAAGCCAGCGCGAGCTCACCTCTTAAATTGTTCTCCTATTCCTTCCTCTATTTCCTGCCTCCTTCTTATAACATGTCAGTTTAACTGAGAGAATGTGGAGTGTAAGGTCTTTCTATCTAGCCTTTTAACATCCAGATAGTTATTTCTTTTCTTTTTTCTTTTTTTAGACAGTCTCACTCTGTCACCTGGGTTAGAGTGCAGTGGCATCATCATAGCTCACTGCAGCCTCAAACCCCTGGGCTGAAGTGATCCTCCTGCCTCAGCCTTCCAAGGAGCTGATATTACAGGCATGTGCGCCACCATGCCCAGCTAATTTTTCTATTTTTTGTAGAGACAGCGTTTCACTATGTTGCTCAGGCTGGTCTTAAATTCCTGACCTCAAGCAATCTTCCCGCCTCAGCCTCCCAGAGTGCTAGGATTACAGGCATGAGCCACTGTGGCCAGCCCAGATAGTTATTTCTGCCTTGTGGGGAAATTTCTGAGATGTATGGCAATTGGTAAGGGTTGGGTATGCTGCTCTGGTTCTTATCTTTAGAATTTTTAAAGTTTTAAAGTCTTCATTCTTATACCAAATATTTGATTAAATATTTGACCAGAGATCAGAGTCTAGAACCTCAGACCCAGATGGCAAACCAGTGGGTTTGCTACACGAAGGGCATGGAATCTAAACATATCTAGAGTGAGAGATTAAGATCAAGGAGCTGAAAGGCCAATCTGGATTTATTTCAAAAGAATAAAAACCTATAAAGTATGTTTAGAAGGATAAAAATGGAAAGAACTTGTAGTGGTCTTGGTTCTCTGGTAAAAGCAGACTGGCCACCCTGTTGCTGTCACTCTGCCCTACTGTACTGTCCATGCTACTGTTGCAACTTCCAGAAGGTAGGACTCGGCCAATCCTGCACACTTCCAGAGCGTTTGGTCTGAGTGACCCTGGGAGCTGCCAGGATGGCCAGTGCTGTTGGCCTCCAAAGGCCAAGAGAGGACTTTGGTCAGATTAGGTAAAGAACATTTAGGGACACAGAGATAGGGACACAGTTTTCTTCTTTCCTAGAAAAAGATGACGTAATAAATCACAATAAGCAGGGTTAGAGGGAGTCCGTGCCAGCTGGTGAGTGGGTGGGAGAAGTTTGATTAGTCCTATTATTCCAGGGCCCCACATTCCAGAGCTTTTTCGTTTTATGGCAAGAGTGGGACCAACATTCCTTGTCCATTTGTGAATGACCCAAGAGAATGGGACAGGGGAAAGGAAGGTGTTCTTATCAATTCCCCCAGAGGAGTCACTACAGTCCCGTTAGTGTTTGGACTAATTGAGGTGTGAAGTTTCTTTTTTTAATTTAATTTTTAACATAAAATTGATCAATGAATGAATTGATTGATTGCTGGCCATTGGGGATTTAAACATGAAAACCACATGATCTTAACTCTTACAGAGCTTGGAGTTCAATGGGGAAGATGGACATGATATCATATGATAAGGACAATAATAAAGTACAAAATAAAAGGAATCTTCTGGGCTTTGTGCTGGACAAAATATCTCTGAGAGGCCTTTGACCTAGAGGCAAGTATGGGCCCAATTCCAGCTCCAGATGTTCTCAAAGAGACCTGAGTCTAAAGATCACAGATCATCTCATATCAGGAGTCAAGCCCGCTGTCTGAAATTTCCTAGTGGCTATCGAGCTATTGGTCTGGTGCCAACAGACAGACCCCTGAGTTATCATTCCTCTGTCCTTGCTACTTCTGGATGAGACATCCTACAGATAGTGTCAGGAACAGTACAATGTGTGTTTGTACCAAATGGTCTTTAAGTCGGCCTTGTTCCCAGTCTGGCTGTTGTGGGAGAACCAGCACCTTTACTTCCTGGTTTCTAGCCGATACCTTCTTCTAGCCCTGCCCCCACAACCAGCTACTTGAAGAGCTCAGAAGGTGAGAAATCAGGAATGGAGAAACGCCAAGCAGTGAACGCTCCATGCATCATAGTCGTGGACAGCTCAGCAGCACGTGGAAGTAGATGGTCCTTCTCATGGGGACTGCAGCTATCCTGGATAAATATTCTGTCTCTTCCACTCTTAGCAGTTCTTTCAGCAAGAATTGGGGAAAGATGATTCTTGCTGCGTGCACAATTATAAAAAGACATTCCGTTAAGAAGATGGAAAAATGCTTCTGTTTTAGACAAACCTTGTGAAAGTTCGAGGATCACCCATTTATTGGCAAAACTGAGTTTCAGTGGCTTAAAAATAAAGAAAAAGAAATACTCCAGATAATAGTATTATCCTTCTCATTCTACCTAAAAGCACATTTCTGAAGCCTCTCTCCGCTACTTGAAAACGGGAATTGAGAAATATTCCTACTTGAAAACGGGAATTGAGAAATATTCCTACTTGAAAACGGGAATTGAGAAATATTCCAAGGAGATACAAGATAAGACTAGCATTTCAGCAACCCGAAGATGAATCCTGTTCTTAGAAGCAGATACTGGATTCGAGAGGCTCTCTGAACACCACGTGGCACTGAGGAAGCTACAGTTGCTGGCTCAGACCTTGATCAAATAATGGCTAACCAGTATTAAGGTGCTTATTATAGTTGGGCACACTTCTAAGTGCTGCATATATACTATTAATAATCTATTGATTCTCACAGGACAGAAAGCATTAGCAGACCCTTCAGGTTCTGGTATGTTCTAAGACGAGTTAACTGAGAAACTTTCATGGGAAGATGGATTCAGCAAAAAAGGGAACAGCCAATGTATTATGTAGATGTCCCTGTGGCTTAGTGGTAGAAATTGTACGTTTGTGCCCTTAGGGGGAAAATGTTGAGGTCAGAACAAACTGTGATAGATCGGGTCTGGCGCTTTTGCTGGAGAGTCTGGAATCAAAGATGATCTGACGGAAAGCCAGTTCATCTGAGACAGTTCAACTGAGGCATTCATTCACAGGGGCTTGTCACAAAGGTACTGTTTGGGTTGAGAGTATGGGCACGCCAGATCAAAGCAAGAGGTCTGGGAAATGGGGGACATGCAGGAGGCTGGAGAGAAGCCCCAGGCCTGGGACAAAGTGGTTGGTGCTTTCTCCAGGGTGCTGGGGTCTGGGGCGCTCTGGGAGGACCCTGTGGAGGGCCATGGGGTCTCTAGCACTATTCGGACACACCCTCCCACGGTTCAGTGTTCTAGGCCAAGAAGGGGAAAATGATAAGAATGACAATAGTGGGGAGAAGTTGTGCCAAGGTTCATCCCAACACCAAAACGTGGTTCTAAACAAGGGTCAGAAGATGTTTTTCCCCTGCTTTAATCCTAGAAAGCTGTACTAGACTGTGATTCAGTCTCTTTTTCTATCAGTGTGGGATTCTGATTCTCATTAGTAATTGAATTCATTTTTGGCATCTTTAGTCTTATGATTACTAGGGATTTTTAGTTGCTTAAACCCTACTTGGCATTTACTAATGGGCACTAATGCCAAACTTTTATCACTAAGCTCATGGGTTTTTCAAAGAAATGGTGATGCCAAGAGAGTCTTTGCAAGATACTACCTGTAATCCATGTGCAGGGTGTTTGATGTCTTGTGGTGTTCTTTGTTTCTAATTCCCTATGTAGCAATCTAAGTAAAGGGTTAGCAAACTTTTTCTGTTAAAAGCCACATAGTAAATATTTCAGGCCTTGTGGGCAACATTCGATTCTGCATCATAATGAGAAGCAGTCATAGATAATAAAACAAATAGGTGTGACTGAGTTCCAGTAAAACTTCATTCACAAAACAGGCAGCAATCAAATTTGATATGTGGGCCATAGTTGCCAACTTATGATATAAAAAGGGAAAACTAAATTTCATAGTCAACATGAGTATTTTTTTTTTTTTTTTTTTTTTTGAGACAGAGTCTTGATCTGTTGTCCAGGCTGGAGGGCAATGGCGTGATTATAGCTCACTGTAACCTTGAACTCCTGGGCTTAAATGATCCTCCCACCTCAGCCTCCCCAGTAGCTGGGACTACAGGTGCAGGCCACCAGGCAAGGCTAATTTTTTTGCATTTCTTTTTTTTTTTTTTTTTTTTTTTTTTAGAGATGGGTTCTTGCTATGTTGCCCAGGCTGGTCTCGAACTCCTGGGCTCTTTGATCTCCCAAAGTGCTGGGATTACAGGCATGAGCCACCATGCCTGGCCTCCATGAGCATTTTTTTCCTTTAATTGTCATTTCCTAAAGGATGAGGGAAAGGAGGAACCATTTTGCCTGCATGGAGCCACTGCCATTTCACTTGTATCTGATTACATTTATAATTTTGGAAGCTAATAGCCAGAATCTAAACTTCCTCCCTGCTTTTAAAATACAGGAATAGCTGGAATGTCCTATTCCAGGTCTCCTGGAAAGAGAGGGACCCCATTTGCAACTTTTTCCTCCAATCTAGTGAAATTCTTTGCACACAGCAGGCCTCTGGTAAGAGCTCAGTTACTTCTGGATGGCTTACATTCTTGTTTACCTTGTTGGTAACAATGGCCAGTGAAAAAGCTTTTGTAATTTTACTTTTTTCAGGTGGCTTATACACATAAAGAGTTCATAGGTCTAAAAACAAGGCAAATATCATTTCTTCTAAAACTTGAAAAAAAACTCACCAAAATAAAACTTGAATGAAAAACTACTAGAAGAGAATTATTCCAGCCAACATCAAGTCCAGAGGTTAAATATGTTTGCCTCCCTTATCTAAGGAATGAAGATGTTCAGACTAATGGGCAGAACTTGATCAACTCTAAATTCTCTTAAGCAATGAGCAAATTCACCACCACCTGTTACTGGTTGAATTTGTAGCCCCCCAAAAAGATATGTTGAAATCCTAACCCTTGAAACCTGTAAATGTTACCTTATTGGGAAATAGAATCTTTACAGGTGAAATCAAGTTAATTCGAGATCATTGGTTTGGGTCCCAATCCAATAGGACAGGTTTTCTCATAAGAAGAGGGAAATTTGAATGCAGATACATACAGAGAGATCACCGTATGAAGGCACAAAGACAGAGAGGGAAGGACGGCCATGTGACAGCAGAGATTGGAGTACTGCAGCTACAGGCTAAGGAATGCTATGCATGGCCAGTAACTGTTGGAAGCTGGGACAGACGCATGGAACTGACTGTCCCTCAGTACCCTCCGGAAGCAATCAACCTTGCTGGCACCTTAAGATTGGACTTCTAGCCCCCAGAACTACAGAATAAATTTCTGTTGTTTAAAGCCACTCAGTTTGTGGTAATTTTTTCTGGCAGTGCTAGGAAACGAATATACCACCCATGGGCTCAAGTAAAATAGTAACTCAAGTACATTCTGTAGAATGTTCCCCTCAGTTTAATTTTAATAAACATCTTGCTCCTTACTATTTGGATAGCTCAGTAATGGAACAAACTTAATAATCCTGACTGTCACTGTATGCACAGGCTACACACTGGCTTCACTTTGATTTACCTTTCATTCAGATTTTTAAAGTCAAAGGGGAAGTGATCATTTTAGTACTTTTCCTCTTTTTGGTAGGTGAATGCAAGGCCAACGCCAAGTGCAGTTTGGCAAATGGTCAGCAACTGATAATATAGCTGCAAAACCTGTTACATCAGCTATTGTTCTACTGTATTAGCTTCTTTGGGTACTCTGAGCTCATGAAATATAACAAAGCACCGTTCTGTCTAAACTCTTCTGATTATACGGCTGTTGTTCATGTAACTCCTGTTGTCTTAGTCTGTGCCTGTCAGGGGGGAATTCTCTGGTCTCTCTGTTTTCTTTTGGAGCTTCCCCCCTAACCTGATTTCTAGTTGATGACATGGGTATAAGAAGCTCACACAGGCACCGCTAAAGCCATTCTCCAATGTTGCACTGTTCTGATGGGCCCAACGTAGAGTCAAAGGGAGGAAATTTCATAAGAAGAATAATCATTGACACTTACTGAGTGATTCCGATGCACCAAACATTCCTTTAGGTGCTTGAGAGAGAGGATTTTTCATTCTCACAACAACCCTATGACGCAGGTGCTAATGGTATCAAAAGTCAAGCTGTATGTGGCACTATCCTTTGTAGTGTGGGGCTGTCTCATGCATTTCACAATATTTACCATGTCTGACCTTCAATTGTTGGCACAAGCAATACTCCCTTAAATTTCCAAACCCCCTTCCAGAGGTGGGGCATGCTAGGTGATAGGGTTAGGCAAAGGCTTACTGCTGTGCAGATCTCTCTCGTCCTCGATGTCTCCTCTTTCACTCCTCTTCCTCCTCCTCTTCTCCACACTCTTCTGTCCCACGGCCAAAGGGGTAAATGGGGGGAATTCATCTTAATCATTTCTTTGCTTTCTCCATTACTTGCCTTCCTTCTCCTCCTTTCCCCCTTCATCAGGGAGGAAGCGATAGCCTTATGCTACTGTCAAGTGGGAGGCTCCTTGTTTCTTGTGGAGAGCACCCTTCGTATGACTGCCTGCTGCCATCTTCCCAGCCCTGGGTCTCCTGATACTGTGCTCTGTCCTTTTTTTTGTGTGTGTGAGACAGAGTCTCACTCTGTTGCCCAGGCTAGAGTGCCGTGGCATCAGCCTAGCTCACAGCAACCTCAAACTTCTGGGCTCAAGCGATTCTCCTGCCTCAGCCTCTGGATGGAATATCTGGGACTACAGGCATGCGCCACCATGCCTGGCTAATTTTTCTATTTTTAGTAGAGACAGGGTCTTGCTCTTGCTCAGGCTAGTCTCGAACTCCTGAGCTCAAGCAATCCTCCCAACTCAGCCTCCCAGAGTGCTAGGGTTACAGTGGCCCAGCCTTTTTTTTTTTAATTTCCAAATTAGGATCTGTAATTTCAATTGTATAGATGAGAAATTATTGAGGAACACTGTGATATCAGAGCCTTAACCCTTTAATATGGTTTTAATATAGATTTTTAAACACCAAATAACAGCTTAAATGTATAGCTTACTTACTATCTGACCAGTACTATCTGTTCCATTAAAGGGATTATAAATTATTGTCTTTAATTTTCATCTTATCCCCATTTTACAGATAAGAGATTGAGACTTAAAGAAATTAAATGACAGGCCAAGTTTGCAGAGCTCAGAATGACAGAGCTGGGATGTACTTTTATGTAAGACATAAGGGGGGTATAGAACCAATTCCTATTCTCAGAAAATTGGCTACCTAGCAGAGGATAAAAAACCTGCATAGGAATAAAGGAGAATTTGGTAAGCTAATATTTGTTGAATATTGCCATGTGTCATCAAGTGTGCTTTACATATATTATATATATTATATATATATATTTTTTTTTTGAGACAGAGTCTCACTCTGTTGCCCGGCCTAGAGTGCTGTGGTGTCAGCCTAGCTTACAGCAACCTCAAACTCTTGGGCTCCAGCAATCCTCCTGCCTCAGCCTCCCGAGTAGCTGGGACTACAGGCATGCGCCACCATGCCTGGCTAACTTTTTTCTATATATTTTTAGTTGGCCAATTAATTTCTTTCTATTTTTAGTAGAGATGGAATATCGCTCTTGCTCAGGCTGGTTTCCAACTCCCGAGCTCAAACGATCTGCCTGCTTTGGCCTCCCAGAGTGCTAGGCTTACAGGCTTGAGCTACCGCGCCCAGCCTATATTATTAATTTTTAAAAACTTTTAAACATTGACAAATAAAAATTGTGTATATTTATTGAATATATTTCAAAACTACACGATGCTTTGAAATACACGTATATTGTAGAAAGGCTAAATTGAGCTAATTAGCATATGAATTACCTCACATACTTATCAATTTTTTGTAGTGAGAACACAAAATTTACTCTCAGTGATTTTCAAGTATACATTGTTATTATCTGTAGTGACTATGTTGTATACAATAGATTTCTTGAACTCATTTCTCCTGTCTAATTGAAATTTTGTATCATTTGGCCAATGCCTTTCCAATCCCTCTCTTCCTGCTCCCCAGCTCCTTGTAAACACGGTTTCACTCTCTGCTTCTAGGAGTTCAACATTTTTTAGATTCCACATATAAGTGAGATGATGCGGTATTTGTCTTTCTATGCCTGCCTTATTTTACTTAACATGATGTCCTCCAGGTTCATTCACGTTGTTGCAAATTATTGGATCTCCTTCTTTTCAAAGGCTGAATAATATTCCATTGTGTATATATACCACATTTTCTCTATCCATTCATCGATTGTTGGACACTTAGGTTTATTCCATATCTTGGCTATTGTAAACAGTGCTGCAACAAACATGGGAGTGGAGATATCTTCCACGTACTGATTTTATTTCCTTTGTATATATACCCAGAAGTGGGATAGTGGAATCATACAATAGTTCTACTTTTGATTTTTTTGGGAATCACCATACTGCTTTCCATAATGGCTGGACTTATTCACATTCCCGCCAGCAGCATGCAAGGGTTCTCTTTTCTCTATATCCTCACCAACACTTATCCATCATCTTTTCTTTTTTTTTTTTTTTGAGACAGAGTCTCACTTTATTGCCCAGGCTAGAGTGAGTGCCATGGCGTCAGCCTAGCTCACAGCAACCTCAAACTCCTGGGCTCAAGCAATCCTGCTGCCTCAGCCTCCCAAGTAGCTGGGACTACAGGCATGTGCCACCATGCCCGGCTAATTTTTTTTTTTTTTCTATATATATTAGTTGGCCAATTAATTTGTTTCTATTTATAGTAGAGATGGGGTCTCGCTCTTGCTCAG
>VSMD01025890.1:0-19254 GCA_008750895.1 Mirza zaza | reverse complement strand
ATACAGTAAAATGTTGCTATAATGAAGCAGGTTATTATCATCTCACATTACTTTTTGGGTGACAAGAGAAGCTAAAATCTATTTCTTTAACAAAAATCCCTAATACAATACCATTTCATTAACATTAGTCTTGTTCATCCTGTGTATTTGCTGTTTTGTACCTGTTGAAATATCTCTCCCCGTTTTCTCCCCGCTGCCCCCTGCTCACGATAACCACTGTGCCATTCTTGATCTCTATGTATTTGAGCTTTCTTTTTTAATATTTCACATGTGAGATCATATAATATTTTTCTTTCTGTATCTGGTTTACTTACTTAGCATAATACCCTCTAGGTCCATCTATGGTGTGGCAAATGGCAGGATCTCCTCTTTTTTAAGGCTGAGTAATAATCCATTGTGTGGACTATCCACATTTGCACATTTTCTTTATCCATTCCTCCATCAAGGGGCATTTAGATTGTTTCCACACCTTGACTATTGCGAATAAAGCTGAAATGAACATGATGATGCAGATATCTTTATAAGGTACTGATTTCATCTTCTTCGAGTATATTCCATAAAGAAGATTTGTTGGGCAGAATGCTAGTTGTAGTTTTAATTTTTAGGAACATCCATACTGCTTTTAATGTCTGTGCCAATTTATGTTCCCATTAAGATTATACTGGGGTTCTCTTTTTACCACACCTTCCAAACATTTGTTACCTCCTGTCTTTATGCTGATAGTCATCCTTAGGAGTGTGAGGTGATATGTCATCGTGGTTTTAATTTTCATTTCCCTAACAATTAGTGATGTTGGGCACCATTTTATATACTTGTTGGAATTTAAAACTGATTAGTAGTATAATTATGCCTTTTGGATAATAAATTATTTTTTGAAAACTTACAATAAGCAATAATAGTTCCTGAAGGATTTGTTAAAAAGGTGGTCTATTTTGTCTTATCATATCTGTTTTCTACAAAGGTATCAGTTTCAAATGCCTTGAAGAAGGTACTAGGCAGGACAGCTAAATGAGTAAGCTGGCCTGGCTGAACTTTCTAGGGAAGTAAGCCTGGAGAGAGTTTGCCCACCTAACAGCATTCACATTCAATTTAATTTTTTGAACTTAAAGGTAAACAAAGCCAGTCTGCTGGCAGGATTAGCCTTACAGCTGTGAGCCTGCAACAGTGATCTCAAAGCTCTAGTTAAGTAACTCATGGGGCTGCTCCTTTGGCTGGATACACCACAGGACATAGGCTGCCTTCACTGAAGGCTGCCTCACTGAAACTGTCACCAAACGTAAAATAATTATTTTCACAAATACAGAAATGGATGAGTTGCACTTCCATTTTTATAGATTCTTTTAAAAGAAAAAAGTAAATACTTATTATGTAACACTATCAATATTAATTCAGCTATATTTCCTGAAAGCTTTTAAGAAGTTCAATTTCACATCACACAAAAAGCACAAATATAGGAGGGAAAATCTAAATTTTACTATGTGTCTGCTTTCACTTTTATTGTCTGAAAAAAAAATATGACATCTAGAATGTATTGTTTGAATGGTTATAAGAAGAATAATATCCTGTAAAGGTTTTTTAAGTAGGGATGATCTAAAGTCTCCAGGGAGCAGGTTTAGGAGTTCTGGGACATCAAGGTCACCTGTAGTAATGGTGACCAGGTAGAAATAGGTGGTTTCCATGGAGGCATATTCTCATCAAGGCCACTGTATTTCTCATTTGTTTTATGGTCTTAGTTTAATTACTTCTATGCACCTTACTCTTTTAAATTAACAACTGAGATAAACAATAATGATCTCTTTAAATAAAAACCTCCCAAGGAATTTAACTCAGGAACTATAGGGGAGATTTAGACTGCTTCTGTTTGTTAAAGGAGAGGGTACTGAGGGATGGATAGGAGGTTGGAAATCTCAAACATTTCTTAAAGTCTCTTCTAAAAAACAAAAATTGATATTAACTGCATTTTTAAAAATTTCACACCATTAATATGAAGAATTTTCAAAGCATTTCTTTGTATTTATATTTTCATTAAAATATCCAAAAATATTAAAAAATAGGGAAGACTTAATATCTTTTATCAATTAGGATTATGTATCTTTTGCACTCTTGACCTTACGAAGCAGGTGCTGAGCACTAAAAACAGATTGTTCTGCTAAAATTTTGGATCAAAATACAACTCTTCCTGTTGTTCTCAAATATTTTCTTCAAATGACAAAGGATTTATTAAGTTCTTTTAAATTTGAAAAGATTCTTGCTGCCTCCACTTCAATAGATCCCCAAACCATAATTTGTTTACATTTGTTTATGTCAAAAGAAATGAAATAATTCTCACAAATTCCATCTTTTCAGTTGGATAGATTGTTAATTGTTCCTATTATAAATCAAATAGATATATTCACATTAAAAGAAATTCTTGAAATTATTTATTTTATATAATAGAAGGATGCAAAGAAATAAATTTCCCTTTCTTATTTTCTAGTAAATCATTGTTTTATTTATCCTCCTTAAGCCACACACATTCAACAGAAAGTAAATATCTGATCCCATCAGTGACAGCTTAGATAACTTACACATCCATGATTAAAATGGTATGAGGACAATGACTTGGTAAATACATACTATCACATCTGCCTTGTATGTTTGACACTCCAAAATGGAGCTTCTCTTTAAATACTCACTTTATTGAGTACTTGTTCAAAATATTTGCTGTTCTAACAAACTTAGTTCTTAGCAGATATCTTCATAATTAGATACATTGGAAATAAAAGAAACATTAAATAAAATGGGAAAAAAATGAAATTTGCAGTAATGTTAGGCATTATTACAGTCTCAATCTATCTTCCAAATGCATATGTTGGAAACTTGACTCCCAGCAAGAGAGGTGGGGCCTTTTCGGAGATGTTTATATCATGAGGTTAAAGCCCTCAGGAGTACATAAATGCCTCTATTCAAGCAACTTGTAAGAGTGAGTTGTAGTTCTCTCTCTTCTGCTCTTCCATCATGTGTGTACATGATGTTCCTTCCCTCTCCAAGACTCAGTGTTCAAGGCACCATCTTGAAAGCAGAGGTTCTGAGCTCCAACATGCCAGTGCCTTGCTCTTGGACTTCCCAGCCTCCAGAACTGTGAGACATAAACTTCTGTTCTTTATAAATTATCCAGTCTCAAGTATTCTGTTATAGCGGCACAGAATGGACTAAGACAGGCATATTTAATAAAATGATGTGTTAAGACATAATTTTTTACAACAAAAACAAAATACTGGGTTTTTTAAAATTCCTGTTCACTTTAGAATTAATAGATGAAAGATTGCCAAGACTTCCAGTATGCTTTAGATGACAAGCCCTGTTGTAAACTTCTAACCTTATGCATAACAATTGATACAGGTGACCTATAAACTGTGTGTGATCTGTTTTGATGGTATATATAATTTCAATGCTACTTTTATACCTGACCTTTTAAATGGAATGTTAGGATGAGTTTTAAAGATAATGAGTTGCCTAAGGGGAACAATAGAGTTGTCTATCAGCATATGATTTGAAGACAACACATAAAAATTATACTAGATGATATAAATATGAAGTAAAGAAAAGTCCCAGTCAATTATATCTGAAGGAAAAAAGAAAATATACATATATAAAAGAAATTTAGAATAATTAGAGAAGAGTATGTTAAAATAAGAATAGCAAGAAAGAAACAAAGGCATAGGGAAATAACTGTCCAATTATTTTTTTCCTTTGGTCTTTAAATCTCACTCATCTTTACAGTGTTCTCAATTTTCAGAAGGATACTGTAAAAATCACATTATTAAAATAGTATGTAAAAGTGACAATCAAAATCAGGCATATGGAACATAACCTAAAATTTCTAACTGGAAAGTCAAATTTCCATTGGTTCTGAGAAAAAGTGAGTTTAAAATACTTTATTGTATATATAACTTTTAAATGTAAGACAGGAATTTAGTTCTAACAGTTTGTGAACTGCATGGATCTGTAATTTTCAAAAGGTCTGAGAAAATAAATACTTCAGTATTGAATGAATTTTCCAGTAGTGATCTATATTAATAAATTCTATAAAGTGGCCATATATGTTATTTTTTTCCTTCTGGAATTAATTTATTGATGAAAATAATTAAAATTCTTAAAAATCAGACATCTCAATTTTACTTCTGAGTGTTTTAATCTTTCTTTTTCCTTCAATGAAGTATAATTGCCATTAGGGCTGCTGTGTTTGTGTGTGTGTGTGTTAGGTACATGCTACACACACATACAAACACATATGCATACACATAATGAAGCCCTAATAACATTAGAAATACTCACTGCTACTATTCTGCTACTCTTCCTACATATGTCCATGGTCCTTGAACTGTTCTGAGTGGAAACTGTTTCTAACTATTCTCCCTAAGATTTTTTGGATTCATCTGAAAGAGTCCCTTCTAGCCTTTAACTTTATGGAAATTGTCAGGGCTCCTTTTTCACTTCTTTTGTTAGAGAACCTTGGACTCATTGTCCAAACAATAATAGCAATGAGAATAAAAATCAAAGTCCTGTTTCATTTTTTTATAATCTGTATGTATTCATTTGTCTTCTCTCCCTTTATAATTGAGATCATCTCATTTGCTAGGAGTTCCCTAGTTCTAAAATTACTTCTCCATTCAACATTGTTCTCCTCCTGTCTTTTCCCCACTGTTTTCTCTTCTTAAATTGCAGAAACAAATCTTGCTCTTTGATCATTAATCATCATCTCCCCATATCTTTTTCTGCACAAAATTTGCTTATCCTCCAAAATTACTCTGAAATTCAATTGACTTTTAGAAATCTGCAGCCATTTTTTACAATAATCTCAGAAAGCAGACATCTTCAGGGCTTTCTTATTTTCACCAACATAAATTGTTCCTAGTCTGCTACAATTCTCTCCCAAGTCCTTCACATTCTTCACCAGGAGTTATTCTGTCATGGACCCAACAATGGGAAGGAATCTTTATTTGAATTTTCTATGGTTTGACACATGTTATCTGCCTGACTCTTTTTGCCATGTAATAAATATTTTCATGACTTCTTACTTTTGATATTGGATAAGTCCATCACCAGATATAACTTTGTTCATTCTTTTTTGTTGCTTACACGTAGATTCTGTATACAGGAGTTGTATGCGATATCTTTTTAATTAGATAATCAATATCTATCCTATCTCACCTGTTTTCATATCAAATTAATAAGACAAAATATCACATATGGTTGGCTTTGTCTTATTTTTGGATAAAGATCAGAACTTGTAAAGCAGTCAAACGATATTGTTATGATTCATAAAACTGTATTCTGTTCTTACAAGGGCAAAAATTCTGATCATCTGGAAAGAAATAAAGTTTGCAATTATTGACTTTATCTGCATGCATGCATGTGGCAGACTTGCTAATTTGTGATTTAGTTGTGTTTTATTTAATTATCAGAGGCTGCAAAGACATATTTAATCATCATTAATTAAAGGCTTCTATCTACCAGAGGTGCTGTATGCATGTGAGTGAAGTTGTACAAGGCGGGCTACTGACCTTGGATTATCTGTATTTGATAAGAAAGATCTGCATGCATACAAATACCGTTAATACCAATCAAAGTATAAGATAGGTATGCTGTGAGGACACAAAGAAGTATTAATTTGGGTTGCTTTTATTTTAAAAACCCTTTATTAATGGGATAGTGTTACATGTGGATCTTATCTTGAAAGATATAATTGAAGAAAATGTCCATCAGAGGGAGGAGGTGACATGTCCTGAGAATGACAGTTAAGCTTGGTGATCAGTGTGACCACATTTGTATTAATAGAGAGACAACCCAGGATACAGCCTTCCCAGATGAAACCAAAACATAACATTATTATATGATGAATAATGGTATACATATGTGTTATAGGTCTAATAAAAATATGAGGCATAGGTCTTTATTTGAAACTATATATTACTCTGTATTATTTGCTTTTCTGTTACATAAATGATACTAAGATAAAACAACCATAAGACTAGTGAACAGTGTCAATTAATAGTAATTAAGAGTAGAACTAACTAATCAAATAATATCTATGGTTAAAATGTAACAATATTTTTATAATATTGCTTCCTATTCTCAGTTACAGCAATTTATTGTAGCTTCTTGTTAAATTCCTTTGTTGAATGTTTATATTTTGTACTCTGTATGTATTATATAATCTTAAGATTCATAAATGTAAGAATTTTAGAAAGAGGATACATAAAAATAGGACTAATTAAGCAGATATCTGTATTAAAAAATGATGTGTTGCTTTGTTTCATGGTCCAGTAGAATACTTCAAATCTTTTTTTAATTTTTCTGCCAATTCTTCTCTGGACTGCCTGCAGCCTTTAGAATATCCTTCTTCTCTTTTGTGGTAAAACTGAATACAAACAAATTTCCTTTTGACTTGTAGCTCTGCTCTTAGCAGACACATGTGACATTGATTCCAGGAGTCAGTCCAATGTGATGACATCAAGCTAACTATTCTCTCAACAAAAGCATTGAAACATGGGATACTTAGGATTTTACTTAACTAGCAACAGCAAGTTTTAGACTTGTAGGGATAAGTTTACTTCTCTCCAAATATGCCCATCCACTTTTTATCTACAGGCTTGTTTTGGTAGACTAGGTATTTGTCAGTTGGGCCCTTTGCATCTATAAATTGACCATACCAGGTACTTGTGACTAAAATGTGTGACATTTTTAAATACAAACATAAATACAACATAAATACAATCCAAAATATATTAGATGGCATCTTAATTTAAACTGCTCTTTCTCAGGAAAATTGCTTTTAAAGTAAAGAGGTAATTTGAACTTGTGAAATCTAAGATGATTTCCAAATAAGTTATAATTCTACTAAAGAAATTGAGAAAAGAGTGTTCAACTAGTTTGCCTCTGTCTGGTAAAAATTAAATATATATAATACTATATATGTAAAATTAAATATATGCATATTTATTTTATATATTTTTAATTTTAAAGAAATCTTGTTTCAAAAAATATGTAATTATTTAACTTATATGAGTTTTTATTATATAACTTATGTGAGTTTTTATGCACAACATTGAACAACTCAGGTGTGGTCAGTTCATCCCTTTTCAGGCTAACTCTGGCCTCTTCAAAGGTCATGAAACAGGCCGGGCGCGGTGGCTCACGCCTGTAATCCTAGCACTCTGGGAGGCTGAGGCAGGCGGATTGCTCGAGGTCAGGAGTTCGAAACCAGCCTGAGCAAAGAGCAAGACCCCCATCTCTACTATAAATAGAAAGAAATTAATTGGCCTACTAATATATATATATATAGAAGAAATTAGCTGGGCATGGTGGCGCATGCCTGTAGTCCCAGCTACTTGGGAGGCTGAGGCAGCAGGATTGCTCGAGCCCAGGAGTTAGAGGTTGCTGTGAGCTAGGCTGACGGCATGGCACTCATTCTAGCCTGGACAACAAAGCAAGACTCTGTCTCAAAAAAAAAAAAAAAAAGTCATCAAACAGTTTTGGAGAGGCAGCATGTATGTTTCTGCATACTGTAGTTCTTTTCTTCATTCTCATCCTCAGTGGGTCACATTAGTGAGGGACATCCTTCTTGTCCCACACTTTGAAAGCACTATCTTAGGACAGGTCAACATTTGAACATATTCTCTATGGCTAGCAACAATGATAACCATCTTATCTACAGAGGCTATTTTCTTCCTCTCTGTGATTTTAAAAAATCTCATAAAGTGCTTCTGAATGCTGTGAGGAAACTGAGTGGTGACCAAGTTTCATTATGAAAGCTTCAACAGCACAGGAAAGCAAATTACAGCCCACTTCAGTAGTGGCATATACAAGGTATGCTGGAACTTTATAAGGTAATGCTTTCTTTTGTTTGTTTTGTTTCTTAGGGAATAGAGTGTATAGAGTTTATAGTCTCAATTGAATTTGCCAAAATTTATATTTATAGTTCCTGCCAAATATGCAGGTAGATGAGCAGAGTCTACTTTGCATTGGGCAAGATATCAACAATCAACAATTTTTGTTTTATGTTTTCTGTGGTTTTATTAAAATCGTTGTAGAAATCAAGATAATGGTTTAAAACTCTATTTTTCTAAACCAAAGAAAGACCCTGATAGCTTGGAAGAAGGAAGAACATTTTTAACATTTTTGTTGGTGCTGTCGTTTCTGTAATTGGATGCATCTTTTTATATACTACCAAAAAAAGAAAAGAAAAGAAAAGAGAAGAAAAGAAAACACAACTGTTTGTAGTATGGGACAAAATCAGCTCTATGCTGTAGGACTAACACATCTGTTATCAAAATTCTCTGTTTTTTTTCAAGCACAGAAAATCTTAGTTGCAACCTCTGTTGCAGGTCATATAACTTCACTCAGTTTCACTGAGCAATCAAGAGAATGATATGATAATGCATGCTCTTTTGTGTGGTATGCTCACACTAATTGAGCGGTCTCTATGTTCGAGTGAGCACTGGCGTCTTTTCGGAAGAAAAATCTTTTGCTTAATTTAGAAGCACTTGCTTGTCTTGTGCTGTGCTGGTGCGATTCAGTCTCCATATGTGCTTTTCATCCCTTTCTACAGCATGCCCAAGCCCAAATTATTTCCAAATACAGAGAAGTGTCCTCTGTTTTGGTTATCTGCCTCTGTAATCCAGTTGGTTGTATGTGTCCTTCCATCTACCATTAAAATCACACATTTAGCTTTTTCATTGACGCTTGGGTCATGCGGGCATGGTGCAATCATTCTCCTGTTCCCTGTCTGAAGACTTAGGAAAGTGGTCATGCTATCTATTATGTTAAAAATTCAACTTGATTTTTACAAAGCACACTAGTTAACGTAGGCCAGAGCAATCAGCTTAGGCAAAAGTAACAGTGTCTGGGAAGGCCTGAGGTGGGAAGCAGCATGCTGTTTTTGAGGAACCGAGGAAAGACCAGTGTGGCAATAGGTGCAGAGAAAGTGGGTGTAATGCAAATAGAGGCTTGGGGCCAGGCAGAGGTGAGGGCTCCATGCTTAACTGAAATTTCAAGTGTGTCCTTTCATTCTGCTTCCTTTTTCCTTTTGACCGATAAAGTCAACAGGTTCCTCTTTGCATCCAAGCCATTTCTATTTGGAGCTATTAAAGTAAATAATTATACCACTAACCCTTCCATCTACTTGCCTGTTAGTGCCAGCTACCCTAGCTTTTGACTTTATCTGTCCTCTTATTGCTATCAAAAATGGATTGTTCTGTCTATCTAGATTCTTGTGCTACCTTCCTTCCATCAGTTTACCTATGCCAAAGGGGTAGTAGGTGGTGTTCCTGTGTGAATATTTTTTGATTATACATCACAATCACCATTTGTTAGTGTTTCTAACAATTGAGGTTCAAATCATATCAATTTTAAGAACCACATTTGTAAAGTTGAAAAATAAATGTCAGTGCCCTGAAATCAAATAATTAGACCTATTTTTAAGGCAACCAAATTAAATAATGAAACAAAACAATGTATCTTAGGCACTTTATAGTTTCCTCTAACATTTTTGTTTTCTGCTCTTTTTTTAATCCGTTAGAACACTTACCAATATGTTTCTTAATTTTGGTACATTCCTAACTGTTTATTTTGCTGCAGGCAGTATTTGTGCATGTGGAATAAACATACCAATTCCTTCTGTAAATACAAGGTGATACATTTAATCTCATCTACTTTCATCTACTGAGACTTGAAATCAAATGCTGCAACGTTGCAGCACACCACAGCATTGCAGGATACCCACCAGACCCTGATCTGCCGTTTTCTAAGAGTCTGCCTGATGTGGGGCAAAAGGCTCAAGGTAAATTTTACTTTGTATCCTTTCTTTCTGGGGTTATTTCTTACTATATAAATTTTTCCAGATAACTCCTCATCTGACCCATTTATTTCAATTTTCGCTTCATAAAACACTTAAGAAAATCTCTTAACTGGTATGATTTTTATTTTCATCATACAAAAAAATGGAAATGGTGTTATCTTTTCAGGTATATCCAGGCTATAATGAGAGGATAAAACCATAAAACTAAAATAATGGTTATGAAAGCACTTTCAACAATTCTAAAGATTATAAAATGGTGGATGATCTACTGTTACATACAATTCCAGTGATAAATTCTATTAATAATTCAGCCACACTTGTTCTTAAGAACAGATTGCTCTGTTTTTCATAATTATTCTACATATTAATATCACTGTGAAGTCATTACAACAGCTGTCTCTTTTTGGCCACAGATGTTTTATCCTCAAAGAAAATGAAATTGTGTACTCTTTTCTGGAGTTCTGATTGAGCTAGTTTAAAATCTAAATAACTACAGAAATATCTATTCTTGCCTATCCATGGTGCACAGCCATTAGCAATCTTATAAGTTAATCTTTTTGTCATAGTTTATTTCTTTGGCATCTAAGAAAACATCTTATTTCCAAAGAGTGAGGAACTAATATAAAAGTAGGGAGAGAAACAAATAAATAGCCAACTAGAAAAATACTATGGTATTGCAGTTCTAGCATTATGGATAGGGGATTGCATACAGCAAGCCACTGGGCAAGGCAGGGACAGCTTCTTTGAGGAAGTGGCCTATGAAGTGAGTTGGGGTTTATAGAACCAGAAGTGCAAGGAGGTGGTAGTGCAGGGGAAAACATAAGAACACCTGCAGCAGCAAAAGTAGATGATTGAGTTTTTAGACTATCATCTGGTTCTATTTCTGGAGCCATCAGTTCTCCGTGTCAGGATAAGTTTAAGACAGGCTTGTATACATTAAGCCTACTGGAGTTCTTTCAAAGATATATGTGCCCAGATATCTTTCAACAAAATAATGATAATGATAATAATTAGTACTATTAATTATCATTTAAAATCATTAATCCTAGCATTTCTTCACACTATCTCATTTTGTGTCTTCAATTTTGTTTCTCTTTTTTTCCTTCTTACAATAATCTTTGTAAGAAATAAATGCACGATACAATTTATTTCATGTTTACTAAAAACTTAGGGAGTGTTGTAAAAAGAAAGAGAGAGAAAGAGACTCTGTGTATGTGTATGAGCAAAAATAGGTGAGAATATGGAGCAAGAAGACATTAAATATGGTTTAAATTAGAGACAGACAAGATTTTTTAGTGATTATTTCTGATGTGGCTATTTTGATAACTTTCATGTTCCAGTTATTATTTCTGTCTTCTATAGCTGTATCTTTAATTTAATCTTTGCAGACATAGAAAGATAGGGCTGCCCTAACCCACAGGGTGCCTTTGGGAAACTGGATCAGGGATCCTCTTCTAGTGGGCTTAGCCCCAAAGTGGCTGGATCTCAGCTCCCTCTTGCTTCTTGGCAGGGCAACTGTGGACTCTCCAAAACCTGTGCACCTGTACAGCCAACATCCTATAGTCTTCTGGAAACCATGTTTTCTCTGCAGATACCATTCACTTTTCCCTTTTCGTTCTCAAACCTGTAATCAGTCATTTAGAGGGATTTCTTGCTATGTCTGTGACCCCTTATAACTAACAAAGTCATTTTATGTGACCCAAGAGGGGAAAACAGAGAACTCTTTAAGCCTTTATAAATGTTCTGTACCTGGTCTGCCTCTACCCTTGTACAAACATCCTTTCCTTGGTTCCCTGTCAACTGAGGGTTCTGTTATGCTGGGAATTGATTCAGGACATTTTCTCAATGACACTTTCATTTGTTCTTCTTGAAACAAACATCTCTAGCTGTGATCCACTGGCTTGTTAGACTCATAAGGAATTCCTTAGACTCCTTTAAGATGGAGAATTTTGTTGCTTTTTGAGTTGAGTATGGAAGATACAGGGCTTATTTTCACTGAGATAAAACAGTAGGCTGGGTTAGGGACACCGTGTCCTTGTTCCTGGAATCATTGGTGTCTGGTCAACACTGTAAGATTGGTTTGCAAAATATGCAGTAGTTGAATAGAATTGATTAAACATTTGTAGTAGTCTCTCAAGTATATTATGTTATTTACCATTTTGTTATACTGCAATGTGTTTCTATACAATAAACTTAAAGAGTAAGCATAGGTGGGTGATGGCTATATAAATAATGACATTCTTTTTTAAATGTGGCTGCTTCTGGGAAAATAATAAAATGTTACCCAGAGTTTATCATCAAATGATATACATTTCCACCACCAAGGATCTTTCATACAGCATAAATGTGTGCTGAACAAATGAGAATGATTTTTAAGTGTCCCAAGTTTTCATATTATCAGTTATAAATCACCATTTTTTAACAAAAAATTCCTATTTTTTTATAAGTAACTTATCAACAATATATTCATTTTCCAAAAGAATAAGATATATCTCAACTCCTGGAAACTTGTTTTCCAAGTTACATCCAAGTTTAATTGTATGTAAAAATTACCAGTGCTTTTGCCCATACTTAGTTGCCCCAGACAATATTCTAATATTACTATTGTTCATCTAGAATTCAAAGTCTGTATACTTAAATATAAGCCACTTTATGCATTGCAACAAGCAAGTTATAGTGTTTGTGTAAGAGCAGGTAGTAAATGATACTCTTCACCCACAGGTGATCTTAAACTATCAGATGAGGCTGAGAACAGCCTTTATACTGGGCACTGGGACACAAGAGGGAACCACACAGACAGGAGCTGTACCTGAGAAATTTATATTCCATAACTGCATTATTTGCTACTTTATACATAATCAGTTCTCTTCCCTTACAAGTTGGTAAAAGCCTTATTAAAGTTAGAATTCAGGATCTTTATGAGAGATATCCTTTTTAGACCTTTAGTATTATATTTAGTCTTCATATAGAATATATTAAAAATAGTTTTAATATTTTCTTAAAGGTTAGTCTACTTCTATGAAAGCATGAAGAAACAATTGACCCTCGTGGGTACCCAAGGATGGGAGTTGAAATATCATACACTAAAGAGAGAATGAGGGGGTGACAGGAAATACCACACACATTTCTGTGCTTCCCCCTCAAGAAAATTCAGACTAGAAACAGAACATGAAAATTAAAAATGAAAGCTCCCCTATGTGTACCTTCTGAGTCTGGTTTTCTGCCAGTCTTTGGCTGGCTCTTCCCAGGTCCCAGGGAAGAGCAGAGAGGTTTTCCAACCCCAGGCCAGGACACAGCAGAGACGCAGGGAGGGAGTGTTTAGCATCTCTCTCCCCTGAGTCCCAGGCCTGCTCTATAGCCATAGACACCTGGGGGTCAGGAGAAGAGGGAAATTTTGGTCACAGTTCAATGCAAAAGCTGTTTTCTCCTACATGCTTGAGATCTTGCTTTCCTTGTTCTCGCCTCCTACTGACAGCTCTTCCTATAATCTTTCCCCTGATAATTCCTCTCTACCTCTTTTACCTTTAATCTCTGGTTTAACAGCTAACAAATAAAGATATTTTCTCTTTACTAATTCCTAATCATGAGATCTGTCTAGCTAACTGGTACATGTCAACCCAGGTCCTAAAGGAAAAGCCCACATTGTCCAATCAGTTTCAGTCTGTTTCCACCCACGAGGACTGATGACCATCCTGCGTGTGTGTGCTATCTTGGCCAAGAGGGAACCGAGCTTCTTAAAATTGATAAACATTTTGGGCACTGAGCTAGATTCTAGAGACAGACTGGGGAGTAAAAACACAGGGATTGCAGGATTTAGTAGGGAGGGAGGAGGAGGAGGAGATAGATATATAGGATGGACCAGCAATTTCACAAATTCATGAAAAATTAAAACTATTTTAAGTGCTATGAGAGCACATAACAGGAAAACTTGTCCTAAACTAGGGATTTGAGCAAGTTTCCTCATTGCTGCAATGATCTTGGAATTAACAGTAAGAAGTGATGGGGAGGCAGGGTGAGATCATTTACATGTGCACAGCCCTCCCCCATCTTCTGCCAGAGGATTGGGGAAACTGAGAAAAAGACACATAAACAAAGATCCTGAGTGTGCATGAAAAGCATTTGATTTTAGTTAAATTTCAGGTGGAAACATCCTACAAAATTGTTTAAAGGGGCTGTGAACAGTTGCTTCAGTGTTTCTTTTAGAGCAATTGGTCATTTGTGCATTCAGTGAATAGTTATTGAAATTCTCTGCAAACTTGTTTCTCTACCTTAATCAAGGAATAGAAATGAATGAGACACAACCTCTGCCTGGTCCCAAATAGTTCAGACCCTGACATATCTATAATTTTGCTGTTGAATATCTGATGAAGAATGAGATGTAGGCAATGTAGTATAGTTAAGGTGGAGAAAGGTAGAACTCTTGTTTAAAATGTATTGCTATCTGTTCAGATGTGCATCCTGCAAAGAACCGCTTAGCATCTTACATGACATGAAGACTGATGTCACTGCAGATGCTTGGAGCTTTAGAATGCAGGGAAACAGGAGAAGAGCTGATGGGATCCAAGTATTGAGCTTGCCGAGGCTCTAGCAGAAGTGCCAGTAAAATGTCTAATTAATTTTTACTATTAATAATTGGCAACCACTAAGAGAGGCAGTAGTGAAATGTACTGTCTTCATCTGCAAAAGGAACACTGACACACAGCACTGCTGGTGGAACCGTCCTTATTTGGAGGATGGTAATTACTCAGTAGGTACAGTCCTACTTTAGGACACTTAGAACATAGCTGTACATTGGGAAATTTGCTGGAAAATATTATCTTTTTCAAGCCCTATGTGAGTTAACCAGTACTTATGAGGCTATCGAGTCCTGATTGATATCCCATCATGTTCCACTGGCCAAGGGCTTTGATCACTGGAAATACCCTAAAGACAAATACTCTGCAAGAGCGATCACTCTGAGAAGCTGTCTAACTAAAAATGGATTACTATAGCTGTTGGAATCCCATTTCTCTGCAGACTTCCCCTGCTCATATGTTCTTGGAGCTCTGATTCAAACAATAAATAGCACTTTCTGCTGTCCATAAAGGAGCTGTTCTCAGGGATCTTGTTGCATCCTTCTTCTGCCATTGAGTAGTCTGTACAAATACTAGCATAGCTCTGCATCTCCTCTCTTCTTATTTTTTCCTGCTTCCTATGATGCCAGGTGTACTGTATTGCAGGGAGGATGTTGATGAAAGCTGCCAATGGATTAGGGACATTTATTCACATGGTCATTCATTGGACAAATATGTATAGATGGCGCTGGGAAGCCAAAAATGGGTAAAAGAAAGCCCTGCTGAAGTCTTCATTGTTTTTCACATCACCTGGAAGAGGGAGAAGAAAAAAAGAAGAAAGTTCTTCTTATTCCAGAGCATACAGTCTTCCCCACCAAACTAATTCTCCTTGTCAAGGTCTTGTGGCGATTTCAAAATATGAAGGAATAATTTAAGTTTTAGAGATCTAATGTGCTCTTGTGATTGAAAATAGGACTATTCCCTAAAGTAATTTGCCAGAAAGTGTTTATAAAGTAAAAGAGTCACAAACGGACACAAAACTTATTCAATTCTATATTGAATGTAGAATATGCAGGAAAAAAATAGATAATTCACTTTTTCCCAGAAATAGTGTAATATATAAAAATATTAGACACAGATTTCTTTATTTCAATTACCATTCTACTGTTAAAAAGCTATAGTGAATGATGATTTTTTTTTTTTCTTTAGCCTTCTCTACTATGTGTGCTATAGTGGCAAATAAAGAATGAGATTTTAGAATTAGGAAATTTGTATTTAATTCTCTTTTCCATTTACTTGCTTTGGGACTGTGGATAAAATATTTAACCTTCAAAATTGTGAAAAAATGGAATAATAATATCAGTAGTACCTATTTTTAAGAATTCTTATAAAAATCTTAGAAGGTTTTATATAATATATATAAATTTGCTTTAAAATAGCTTGTTTTTAAACCTCTAAAGCATTTTTAACTATTATATTTATGTAGCATTGTATTTATAAGATTGCTAACCTTTTTGCTTCTAGTTTTAATACTACAGTGTAGTGATGTCATAAGTGTAAAAGTTTAAAAATTAGGTTCCAAGTTGAAGCTCTAGTTCCTTTCTATGTAAATTTTGTTGTCATCTAGTGTAATAATAATTAGTAGTTCGAAGCTCTTTAAACCAAAATTGTACAGTTTAAAAAATAATTTGTATGCTAAAATAATCTTAAGTCTATTTTGTCTACTGGTTTCTTCCTCAGAAGGCCTATATATGTGTATATACATGTAAATAAAAAGGGTAAGAGATATCCTTTGTAGATTGTTATTTTAGTAAATCATATTTCTTTTTTTTTAATGAATGAATGAATGCTCAGTGACTTTTATTATGTTTTAGTGAAATACAGTAGAAAAATGGTAGGGGGCAAGGTATTTCCTCAGCAAGGGAAGATAATATCTAGAAAACAAAATGTTTCTGCATAAGAGTTTTCCCATACAAACACCACAATAGACATTTTTCACCTCTTATAAAACTAGTCATTCTTACCCTTTAGTACTTTATTTCCAACTACCTGCATTTCAAACCACCTAAGCCATTTAGATGGTTTGAAGTGGACGAAGTGCAAAGATCTGCCTAATCCATCAACAAGTCTTCATTGACCATCTCAGATACATAGGATTTGAAATAAACTCTACAATAATTTTTTCATTAATTTAAACCACTGTAAGTAGAAAGGTATTTAAATTTTAAGATATGGTACTATCAGATCTGGTTGCAATTCAGTAACAGGTAGATAAGTATTTAATTTCAGTAACAGATAGATAGGTATTTAAATTTTAAGATATGATACTATCAGAACTGGTTGCAGTTCAATAACAGATAGATAATGCCAGTAAATCAGAATTCTAGATATTACATACGTTTATCTGACTTGATGAAAACCAAACAAGCATTGCATTTCATCAGATCTAATATGCTAACAATTTTAAGACTATGAAAGAAAAAACACAGTTAAAACATGACATGCCATTAATTTTATTAATATTACACTTCTAGATTTCAGAAATGTTAAGATATGAGGAGTAGAGTTGTCTTAAAGTCAAAGAAATTTGAAACTTGCAATGAGATTTATATGTATTTTACCTAAGTAAACTTAAAGCATTCATTATGCTGTTTATACAGTGATCATTCATCTGTTCCTTTAACTAATAGGTATTGAGTTCTTACTATGCCCAGGCATGATGCTAGGCTAATGGAAACAGACATGATCAGTGCAGTGCATTTCTTTATGGAAGCTCATGTCTGTTTGGGAGGTGTCATCAATCCTATCAATAAATGTAAAACCCTAACATCTGTAAGTACAACCAGGACTGCATGGCTCTGAAAAGGCATTTAGTAAGGCTCTTTTTGGCATGGAGGTGGGAAGAGCCTATCTGAAAGAGTTACCCAGAGCTGAGGCCAGGAGGATGACAGAGTGTTAATTGGGAAAGGGGAGAAGGAGCTTGCAATAAACAATTTTAATTTATTATTCATAGTGAGCTTTGCCAGCATGGAGAGAGGACTGCTTGGGGACTGGTTTTGCTCATGCTCTCCTTGACTGTCAAAGCCCCACACTGTCTCTTCCATGCATAGCCTCTATCCGTTTGCCATGCTGATCTGGGCCAAAATGCATGTCTTTTTTCCCAGGACAACTACTCAAGGCCACTGTCCATGATCTTGCTGAAAATTAATTTAATATACTGTTTTTATTAATTATCTTGCTTAAAATCCATGTTTATTTCTCATATATTCTGCAAAATGTGCCTTCCTACTTTATTTAAAATGGCACTTGATGTAGTTTCTCTTTCTCCCTTCCCTTGTTTTTATTTAAATGTTCTTCATACTATATCTGAGTTCTCTCTGACAATGCAGACATAGAAGGGTATTATAAAAAAAAAAAAAAAGTATTTTATTGAGGAGTAACGTCTTCAGTGAGGCCCCTGAGTACATTAGTTAGTCAGGGTTCTCCAGAGAAACAGAACCAATAGCATATGTGTTTGTATATATAGAAAGACAGAAAGGTTTGTTTTAAAGATTGGCTCTTGAAATTGTGGCGGTGAGTCCACAGTCTGCAGACAGGCCGGCAGGCTGGAGACCCGGGAAAGAGTTGATGCTGCAACTCCGGCTCAAAGCAGACTGGAGGCAGAATTCCTTCATTATCAGGAGAGGTCAGTTTTTTCAGGCATTTAAGGCATTTAAATGATTGGATGAGATCTACTCACGTTATGGAGGGTAATCTGCTTTGCCTCAAAACGATGATTTTAAATGTTAATCTCACCTAAAAACTATGTACACAGTGACATCTAGACTGGTGTTTGACCAAATATCTGGGTACCATGGCTTAGCCAAGTTGACACATATAGTTAACCATCACACTAGGATAATTAATTTCATGCACATGGCAGAAAAAAGGATAATAGAACATTTCTCTCACAACCTACATCAACTTCTTCTATGTCCACCAAAGCTCATGGCATTTCTGTGCCTTGATTAGGCAAGAACACTTAAAAGCCACAATGTAAGGGAGCAAAAGACTCCTCTCAAAACTTCCTGTCCTCTAGAGCACTTCAAATGTCACCTTTTCCAAGAAGCGTTGCTTATGCTGTTAATTAGAGGCAACCCAGCCTGTCCTTTCAGCCCTCATAACACTTCACACACCCTGCCCCTTGGATTTGTACTTGTGCTGCTTCCCCAGGAGGCTGGGGCTGAAGGCACAGGGTCTTACTCATCCTTTGTCCTCTGACAGCAGTACTTTCATCTAGTAGGTGTTTAAGAGGTAATTTTTAACGGAATTACAAATTCAACTAAAACATCAAATTCAGTGTGTCTGTTTACATGCTTTGGAGAGTGCTAACATAAAAAAATTACTAGTTTAGTGTAATTGCTTTTGTAGAACAATAACTTATTTTTTTTTTTTTTTTTTTTTTTTAATAAGGTAAATATTTAGTTTGATTTATGAGGCTTTTCAACATTAAGTTTGAGAAAGTTAATGGTTATCAGAATTTCCATACATGATCACAATCAAAGCAATAAAATAAACCAAAGAACAAACCTTACCCCCAAAACATAATAAATTGCAATTTCTAGTGAAACATTTATGCCTATGCTGTACTCATTTTTTCCTGACAAATGCCTTTCAGGAATACTCTGCTATGTTCATTTTGATTGCTTATTTTCCACTTTATACTCTTTGTTTTGAATATAGGTTACAAATAATCTTTTGTGTTATTTCCTCAGTCTTTTTTTTTTTTTTTGACAGGGACTTGCTCTTTTGCCTAGACTCGAATGCAGTGACTTAATCATAGCTTACTGCAACCTCAAACTATTGGGCTCAAGTGATCCT
>VSMD01025887.1:0-32588 GCA_008750895.1 Mirza zaza | reverse complement strand
CCTCCTAACCCTAACCCTAACCCTAACCCTCCCCTCCCAGTGGGCGTCCAGGGCGCACCGCTCCTCCTCTCCTAACCCTAACCCTAACCCTAAACCCTCCCCTCCCAGTGGCCGTCCGGGGCGCACCGGCGGGTGCCCACGCCTGCCCGGAGCGCCGCGCCCGGGCGCGCGGGGCCGCGCATGGCGGCGGTGGGACCGCGGGCCGGCCCGGGTGCGGGGGCCGAGGCGCTGGCGCTGGCTGCGGAGCTGCAGGGCGAGGCGACGTGCTCCATCTGCCTGGAGCTCTTCCGCGAGCCGGTGTCGGCCGAGTGCGGCCACAGCTTCTGCCGCGCCTGCATCGCGCGCTGCTGGGAGCGCCCGGGCGCCGGGGCCGCCGCGCCCCGCGCCCCGCCCTGCCCGCTGCCCTGCCCGCAGTGCCGCGAGCCCGCGCGCCCCGGGCAGCTGCGGCCCAACCGGCCGCTGGCCGCGGTGGCCACGCTGCTGCGGCGCTTCCGCCTGCCCGCGGCTGTCCCGGGGGAGCTCGGGTCCCCGGAGGCGGCGGCCCGGCCGTCGGCCGCCCGCTGCGCCCAGCACCGCGAGCCGCTCAAGCTGTACTGCCAGGACGACGGGCGCGCCATCTGCGTGGTGTGCGACCGCGCCCGCGAGCACCGCGCGCACGCCGTGCTGCCGCTCGACGAGGCGGTGCAGGAGGCCAAGGTGAGCGCAGGCCCCACCGCGGGGCCCCGTCCCGCCGCCCGCGCAGGGCACGGGGGGAGGCCCACTGGAGCCTGCCTCCCTCCTCCCGTTCCGGGCTGCCCAGCACTGGTCCCGGCCTGGGCGCGGCTCTCCCCTGTCCCCTCCCAAAGCTCCCCCTGCGTCCCTCTCTGGGGCCCCCCGGGGCGACGCCCCCACGAGCTTGGCGGTGTTCCCACTGTCCACCCCGGGCCTCCAGCCCGCTCTGCGTGACTGCCGCTCCTCCCGGGGAGCCTCCGTGGCACCCGCGCACCCACTGCCCCACTCTCGACTCTTGCCCCGGGGCGCGGCTCTGCCCCAAGCCTCGCCTGCCTGCGGGGCCCAGGGCGAAGATCCCGCCAGGGGGTCCGGGGCTGGGGGCTCCCGGGCTCCGGGTTCAGCGGAGCGTCCAGCGTCGTCGGGCTGTGCCAAGGTGGCGGGTGGCGGGCGCCTCCTCCTCGCGGGGGGCCCTGGCGGAGTGAGCGCGGCGCCAGGCCCGCCGCGCTCCCCACCCTGCTCCGACCCTCCCTCCCTCTGGTCGTGGGGAGGAGGGCTGAGCAGAGGACGAGGCGGGCTGCGCTGCAGGGGCTGCGCTTCGGCCCGGGTTGGCAGCAGAGACTCTGCAAGCAAGATCAGGGGCCCCTGGAGTCGCCCTGCTGCCGCCTGGCACCTCCGTGTGCAGCCCGGCGTGCACAGATGATGCACAGACTTCTGCCCACCCCGTCCTCAGGGCGTGGGGGCTTCCCTTTCCCCTGCGCGGCTCCAGGGAGGCACGTGTGGGGGTTCCCAGCAGTCTCTCCCCACCACGACGCGTCCCTTCTCCCGCGCAGGAGCTCTTGGAGTCCAGGCTCAGGGTCTTGAAGAAGGAGCTGGAGGACTACCAGGGGTTCCGGGCCGCGGAAGAGAAGGAGAGCAAGGAGCTCCTGGTGAGCCACGCACCCCTCAGGTGGGCCCCATGGGGGACAGCAGAGGACCCGCCGCCGCCACCTGGGCTCGGTGTGCGAGGTGTTGCAGTGTGTGCGGTGGAACAGCAGGGCGGGGTTTAGGAAGATAATAGGGTGCATATTATATAGGGCGACCATACAATGTATTGTACAAACCAGAACATTTTTTTTGTTTTGAGACAGAGCCTCACTCTGTTGCCCAGGCTAGAGTGAGTGCCGTGGCGTCAGCCTAGCTCACAGCAACCTCAATCTCCTGGGCTCAAGCGATCCTCCTGCCTCAGCCTCCTCCCGAGTAGCTGGGACTACAGGCATGCGCCACCACGCCCGCCTAATTTTTGTTATATATTTTTAGTTGGCCAGTTAATTTCTTTCTATTTTTAGTAGAGACAGCTGTCTCCCTCTTGCTCAGGCTGGTTTCCAACTCCTGACCTTGAGCGATCCTCCTGCCTGGGCCTCCCAGAGTGCTGGGATGACAGGCTTGAGCCACCGCGCCTGGCCCTGGATATTCATATTAAGTGGGAACATAAATACAATAAAGAGCCTCATGTCAGATCAAGGCATGTTTTGTCACCAAAAGGAGAGTGAAAAAAAGTGTCCATTTTCAGAGTTTCTCTTTTTTGAAATCGAGGCAAAGGGAGAAGGGGTTCAGGGGGTATCAGAGCTGCTCCTGGCTCCGGCAGAGAGCAGGAGGTTTGGGGACGTGGGTCTGTAGCAGCCCCTGCTGCAGCACCCCAGCCTGCTGGCACTGCCTGCTCCCCGTCCCCACCCCCAAGTTGGGATGATACTTTGACTTCCTTAGGGTGGAACAGGAGAGTGAAATGGGGCTCATGTTGGGTACGGTAGGCAAACATGCATCACTGACTGTCAGTTTCCACCAGTTCCTAGCTCAATAAATAGGGGTTTTTTGTTTTGTTTCTTTTTTTGAGACAGAGTCTCACTTAGTTGCCCAGGCTAGAGTGAGTGCCGTGGCGTCGGCCTCGCTCACAGCAACCTCAAACTCCTGAGCTCAAGCGATCCTCCTGCCTCAGCCTCCTCCGGAGTAACTGGGACTACAGGCATGCGCCACCCACTGTGCCCCGCTAATTTTTTCCTCTATACATTAGTTGGCCAATCAATTTCTTTTCTATTTATAGTAGAGACGGGTCTCGCTCTTGCTCAGGCTGGTTTATGAACTCCTGACCTCGAGTGTTCCGCCCGCCTCGGCCTCCCAGAGTGCTGGGATGACAGGCGTGAGCCACCGCGCCCAGCCAAATAAATAGGTTCTGAAAGAGTGAAAGGATCTACTGAGGCGTGTTAGGGCAGGGCCATTCAGCTCTGGAGTTGGGAACTGGAGGAAGAGGGACTTGAGCACTGTCCTATCTATCCTCCGTGTCAGGAAGCAACAGGGAAGAACCCTTGAGTTCTGGGCGCCTCCCCCCTTGAACCCCAAAGGTCCTTTCCTAACCCCCAACTGCATTTGTTACAGCTGCATCCAGAGTGCACGTTGCCTTCCCATCTGATTGCTTACTTCCCTCCACAAAGACGAGCCCACCCCTGCAGCCCTCCAGCCCACTTCTGCTGGAGTGAGCATGTGTGTAGCTCTCCCGCCACTGGTTTACATCCATGACCCAGAGGGCCTTCCCACAGCACAGGCAGCTGCTGGGTCTCTGAGCTGACTCCCCAGACATCACTCCGCACCTTCCACCTCTTCCCTCTGCCCACACCCACCCCTGCACCCCCATTTCCAGGCCACACATTTTTTATAACAATAAAGTACCTGTTTAATGAAAAAATGGGCCGGGCGCCGTGGCTCACGCATGTAATCCTAGCACTCTGGGAGGCCGAGGCGGGCGGATCACTCGAGTTCAGGAGTTCGAAACCAGCCTGAGCAAGAGTGAGACCCCGTCTCTGCTATAAAAATCGAAAGAAACTAATTGACCAACTAAAAATATATATACAAAAAATTAGCCGGGCATGGTGGCGCATGCCTGTAGTCCCAGCTACTCGGGAGGCTGAGGCAGGAGGATCGCTTGAGCCCAGGAGTTTGAGGTTGCTGTGAGCTAGGCTGACGCCACGGCACTCACCCTAACCTGGGCAACAAAGTGAGACTCTGTCTCAAAAAAAATAAATTAAATAAAAAAAAAAAAAAGAAAGGAAAAATGGAGGTAGGCCGGGTGTGGTGGCTCACACCTGTAATCCCAGCACTCTGGGAGACCGAGGCGGGCGGATCGCTCCAGGTCAGGAGTTCTAAACCAGCCTGAGCAAGAGTGAGACCCTGTCTCTACTAAAAGTAGAAAGAAATTAATTGGCCAACTAAAAATATATAGAAAAAATTAGCCAGGCATGGTGGCGCATGCCCGTAGTCCCAGCTACTCGGGAGGATCGCTTGAGCCCAGGTGTTGGAGGTTGCTGTGAGCGAGGCTGACGCCACGGCACTCACTCCAGCCCGGGCAACACAGTGAGACTCTGTCTCAAAAAAAAAAAAAGAAAAAATGGAGGTAGACTACAACTACTGTTGCATGATCAAAAGGAGAAGGAATACTTTTATTTGAAAATGCTCTTACCCCAGGGGACATTTGGCAGTGTCTGGAGGTATTTTGCGTTGTCAACACTGGGATGGGGTGCTATTGGCATGTAGAGGTGCTGCTAAACATTCTGCAATGCACAACCTCTATCAGCAAAGAATGATCTGGCCCCCAAACGTCAATAGTGCTGAGGTTGGGAAACCCCAATTAAGAGTATTTTGCCAAATACTGTTTTCCGCGTGCTGTTTCCTTGGGAGGCAGCAGGATGTAGCATTAGGAAGCTCAGACTCTGGGTGAGAGTCGCTGGGGTAGCAGCCTGGCCTATCACTTCTTGGCGACGCGTCTCTCTGTCTCTGTCTCCTCGCTTGCAAGACAGGATGGGAAGGCGCCCACCTTCCTGGGTTGCCGTCAGGGCTGAGTATCGTGCTCAGTGCTGGGGCAGCTGCTTGCTGCTTGATACTGGGATGATGAAGGTGAGGCAGGGGCCTCGTGGGCTGTTCGGGGAACCATGGCCTGAACCCAGGTCTCCTGACTTCCACACCCCTTCACAGTCTCCTCTTCCTGCCATCCCTTCCTCTTCTCTAGAGTTTCCAAGGAAGAGTGACTTTGACAGTGGGGCTTCACACTTGTCACTGGCCACGAGAAGCCTTGCTCTCTGTGACATGCCAAGTGCCACACGTGTGTTCTTGTAGAACTCAAGAGATCAGGAGTGCGAGTCTGTATCTAGAGAAGTGAAGACTCCTGTGTATTAGTTAATAGAAAGAACAGAATATCAAGCTTGATCACAGCATACTCTCACTTAGTTACTTGTGGGTGTGCCACCACCTCCAGTCACTGGCATCGGATTTTTCTTCCTTCTTTCTACTTTTCTGCATCTCTCAGGCTTGTATCCTCAGCATGTGTTACTACTGTTGTAATTGCTAAACAGAAAAAGGTGCTCTTTAAAAAGAAATAGGCCCAGCAGGGTGGCTCAGACCCGTAACCCTGGCACTTCGTGAGACCCAGGCAGGGGATAGCTCGAGGCCAGGAGTTTGAGCAGGAGTTTGAGACCAGCCTGGGCAACATAACAAGACCCCCGGTCTCCACAAATAATTTGAAAATTAGCAGGAAAATTAGCATGGTGGTGGCCGCCTATATTCCTAGCTACTCCGGAGGCTGAGGCAGGAGGATCACTTGAGCTCAGGAGTTTGAGGGCTCAGGGAACTATGAGCATACGTACACTGTACTGTAGCCTGGGCAACAGAGCTAGACCCTGTCTCAAATTTAAAAAAAAAAAAAAAAAAAGAAAAAGTAAAGTGAAGAGTGAAAGTTTGTGGATGATGAAATAAATGTGTTTGGGGAGGAAGAAAGCAATCTTAGTTTAGTCGTTATGATGGCCCCGTTAATTTATCCCTTGCGTCTTATAAAGGGAGGAAACAGCAGGTGGTTCTCGGGGAGTAGGAAGTCACCCTGGTTTAGGTGGTAGAGCTCAGGTCCAAAGAGGTGCGGGCGCACATCCGTGGCAGGCAGAGGCCAGCGAGTGTCGAGGCTGCATCTCACACAGAGCCTGTGCAGAGCACGCCGTGCTGGGGGTCCCTCTGAGCCCCAGTCCATGAAGGGCAGGGCCCTGCCCGGGGGGACGACTCCGAGGTGCCTGTCCAAATGTTGTATCTCATGCCCGAGACCCTTGCCTCTCCAACTTCTCCTCTGGGACAGAAGCAGATGGCGGCGGAGCAGGAGAAGGTGGGGGCAGAGTTCCAGGCGCTGAGGGCCTTCCTGGTGGAGCAGGAGGGCCGGCTCCAGGGCCGCCTGGAGGAGCTGTCCCGGGAAGTGACGCAGAAGCACAACGAGAACCTGACCCAGCTTGCAGGCGAGATTGCCCAGCTCTCCAAGCTCTGCGGCCAGATCCAGGAGACAGCTGGAAAACCTGACCTCGACTTTCTCCAGGTGAGCCCGAGTTGTTTATCCCCGAGGCATCAGGATTGGCAGCCGGGCAACAGAGTCAGACCCTGGGGGTTCAGTAGAATCCTGAGACCTGGAGCCACGGGGCACTGAGGGAAGGCACCCTGATTCTCCTGGGGTTGGAGGTCTAGAGGAATGCGATAAAACCTTGATTGAGGGCCGGGCGCGGTGGCTCTCGCCTGTCACCCTAGCACTCTGGGAGGCCGAGGCAGGAGGATCGCTCAAGGTCAGGAGTTCAAGACCAGCCTGAGCAAGAGCAAGGCCCCCATCTCTACTAAAAATAGAAAGAAATTATCTGGACTAAAAATATATATAGAAAAAATTAGCCGGGCACGGTGGCGCATGCCTGTAGTCCCAGCTACTTAGGAGGCTGAGGCAAGAGGACCGCTTGAGCCCAGGGGTTTGAGGTTGCTGTGAGCGAGGCCAACGCCACGGCACTCTAGCCCGGGCAAGAGTGAGACTCTGTCTCAAAAAACAAAAAATACCTTGATTGTGAGCCACAGTTGCATATATTATATCATATTCCAAGTATGCTTGAGACAAAATCAGAAATAATACCTTTGCTACATGTGATGCTCTTTGATGTTTTCTATTCTATTTTATATCATTAAAAAGCAGTCACAATCCACTGAGATAAACTTCACAGGCCACAAATGGGTCAAGAACAGTCATTTAAAAGACACTGGTCTGAGGGACCAGTCAGTGCCTAAGGGCTGTGACCTGTCTCGGGGAGTTTCAAGGGCAGAATCGTTCCAGCCATGATTCTGTAATAAATGAAGCTGTGTGGCCGGGCACGGTGGCTCACACCGGTAATCCCAGCACTCTGGGAGGCTGAGGCTGGTGGATCGTTTGAGGTCAGGAGTTCAAAACCAGCCTGATCAAGAGCGAGACCCCGTCTCTACTATAAATAGAAAGAAATTAATTGGCCAACTAAAAATATATATAAAAAATTAGCCGGGCATGGTGGCTCTTGCCTGTTAGTCCCAGCTACCCAGGAGGCTGAGGCAGGAGCATCGCTTGAGCCCAGGAGGTTGAGGTTGCCGTGAGCTAGGCTGACACCACGGCACTCTAGCCCGGGCGACAGAGCGAGACTCTGTCTAGATAAATAAATCAAGCAAGCAAGCTGGCCGTGGTGAGGAGTCCCCGTGGAGAGACACCCAGCAGCCAGACACCTCCTGGAGCCCACGCAGGCCGTGAGGCATGGTACACCTGCTTGCTGCTTACTCTCTCAGATGAAAGGGCAAGCTTTATTTCACAAAGGTGAATGGATTGGATATGCTGGGCTATTAAAATAGGAAAGTAAAGAACGAATATGAAAAAAATGGGAAATAGGGAAAATAAGAAAAATTTAAAAAAAAAAAAAAAAAGATAAAAGGCGAATGGAAGTTACCCCATGCTGATTTGGTTTTCTTCTGTGCTTTCTTCCAGGAATTCAAAAGCACACTAGACAGGTGAGTGAACCTCACGGTGCCTGGGGCTGAGCTGGCTCTCTCTTCTTTCCCCACCCGCCCTCTCGCCTGGTCCCTCCCGCTTCCTTGCCTGGCTACCTTCCGTGGCAAGTGTCTGCCTGCCTGGCCTCGCTCAGCTTGTCCCACACGAGGTCTGGCTCTCCCCCTTTCTACCTCTTTCTGCCAAGAGGATGTCACCACCCTGTCCCAGCCTGGTGGGAGCAGGAAGGTGTTCGAGGACCTTCCTCAGAGCCCCTGTCCTGCTGCAGGTGCAGCAATGTGCCTGGCCCCAAGCCAACCACGGTCTCTTCTGAGATGAAGAATAAAGTCTGGGATGTTTCCCTGAAGACCTTTGTCTTAAAAGGGCTGCTGAAGAAGTTCGAAGGTACCGGCCTGGCTTCTGGGCTGGGCCGTGCAGGCGGGGTGGCGGTGGTCAGATTCCCGTAGCTCAGGGCTCCCCAGGGTGTGCCCTTCCAGAAGCCGCATGAGAAAACAGGAGAGAGCTGGGTGAGCCAAGGCCAGGCTGGTATGGGGAGGCGTTGGTGGCAAATCTACTCAGGCCCCCGCACGGCATGCAGCTTACCACTGGTTCAGACCGCTTGGAGGAATATTGGGGGCAGAAAGAAGTCTGAGGAGGGGAAGTTCAGCTCGGGCCAGAGCTAGGGTACCTGGGCGTCTGGCCCTGCCCTGCCGCCATGCTTGGCCCGGGCGTCTGCGCACCAACTCGCAGCCCCTGGAACGTCTGGGAATGAGCGAGTCTGTTGGGCTGTACACGTGGGAAGAGCTGGTGTCCTTGCTAGACAGTCTCCCGAGTCGTTCTCACACACCCTGCTTTGTTTTTCCTCCGCAGAGGATCTTCGGGGCGAGCTGGAGAAAGAGGAGAAAGGTAGGGCTGCTGGGGGTGCTAGTGAGTACGGGGTATTTTGCCTAACAAGGAGCCCACCCCTGCCGGGACCATCTCGAGGGTTTTACAAGATGTGGGCTCCTTCTGCCCGCCCATCTCGGCGACTCTGCCAGTCGGCCACCCTGCCCCATGCCCCCCCGGGAGTGGGCAGCTCTGGCTCCCTCAGGTGGCCCATAAGCTAGCGGTTAGTCAGGAGCAAGAGTGCCCTGTACCTCGGGATACTCCGACTGGGGAACGCTGGTCGGTCACCTGGATGAACCTCGTCCTGGTCCCCACTCCAGGGTGGACAGAGACCTCCCCTGGGGATGTAGGGACCAGGGAAGCAAGGCTGAAGCCAGGAAGGAAGATGGATGGTTTTGACTCCTGCAGAGCTCTGGAGGGTGTGGGATCCAACACTCAGGGGAATGGAGAGGAGGGACAGGCACATATTCCTGATGCCAAAGACCAGGCCAAGTCAGAGTTTACCTAAACCAACTGAGGGAGACCATGCCCCTCCTGTGCTCAGAGCCCCATGGTGGCCCTTTGGGATCTGGCCTCACTGGACACCCCTCCTCCCACCACTCCTGGCTCCCTCCGTACCGATGTACACGCTCCTTGCTGCTCCTAGAATATACCAAGCACACACCCACCCCAGGGCCTTTGCACTGCAATGCCTGCCCCTCACGGCCCGAAACATGCTTCCCCCAGAAAGCTGTGTGGCCTCTTTACCCCATTTGTGTCTCTGCTCAGCACTGTTCTCGGTGAGAGTCCTCTCTGGCCCCTCTTATTATCTATGCCTTCATTTACTGCCTCTCTCTCTGGCCAGAAGGAAGCTACAAGAGGGCACGGGTACTGCCCTGTCTCGTTCTATGTGGTATTCCCAGGGCCCACGACAGTGCCAGGAACATAGTAGTGCTCACAGTTAATACACATATTTTTAATGTTTTTTTTTTTTTTTTTTTTTTGGAGACAGAGTCTCACTTTGTTGCCCAGGCTAGAGTGAGTGCCGTGGCGTCAGCCTCGCTCACAGCAACCTCAATCTCCTGAGCTCAAGTGATCCTCCTCCCTCAGCCTCCCGAGTAGCTGGGACTACAGGCATGTGCCACCATGCCCGGCTAATTTTGTGTATATATGTTTTAAGTTGGTCAATTAATTTCTTTATATTTTTAGTAGAGACGGGGGGTCTCGCTCAGGCTGGTTTCGAACTCCTGACCTTGAGCAATCCGCCCGCCTCGGCCTCCCAGAGTGCTAGGATTACAGGCGTGAGCCACTGCGCCCGGCCTATTTTTAATTTTTATTATGGACATTTTTCAAACATACTCAGAAGCAGACAGAAGAGCACAATGAATGTTTTGTGCTCATCACACACATTTAGCAGTGATCCATTCACGGCCAATATTTTTCATAGACGCCATTACTCACCCCTTCCCACTGGATTATTTTAAAGCAAATCGTAGATAACATATCATTTCCATAAATATCTCATTACATCACCTCTAAAGAGACTCTTAAAAAATGTAACCACAAAAGCCATCATCACACCTAGAAAAATTAATGGTTTTCCCCCCCAACATCTAGTGTCTGAATTTCCTCAATTGTCTATTGAATTGGATCCATCGATCTGTTTGAATTGGGATCCAGATCAGGCCCATACATTGCATTTGTTTGATTCCAATAAGTGCTCGCTGAGTGAGAAAACAAAGTACCCGGGGGGCGCAGAGCGGGCGTGGATTGGGCATTGGCACAGATGTCCTGGGAGGGAAGGCAGGTTGGCTGCACCAGGAGGGGCCGTGCCAGGGCCCCGCATGGGGCTCCCGTCCCTCTGTCTCTGCCGGCAGTGGAGCTCACCTTGGACCCGGACTCTGCCAACCCCCGCCTGGTCCTCTCCCTTGATCTGAAGAGCGTGCGCCTCGGCCAGCGCGCCCAGGACCTGCCCAGCCACCCGCGCCGCTTCGACACCAACACGCGCGTCCTGGCGTCCTGCGGCTTCTCCTCGGGCCGGCACCACTGGGAGGTGGAAGTGGGCCCCAAGGACGGCTGGGCCTTCGGGGTGGCCCGGGAGAGCGTGCGCCGCAAGGGCCTCACGCCCTTCACCCCCGAGGAGGGTGTCTGGGCCCTGCAGCGCAACGGTGGCCAGTACTGGGCTGTGACCAGCCCCGAGCGGACGCCCCTCAGCTGTGGGCACCTGTCGCGTGTGCGGGTGGCCCTGGACCTGGAGGTGGGCTCTGTGTCCTTCTATGCCGTGGAGGACATGCGCCACCTCTACACCTTCCGTGTCAACTTCCAGGAGCGCGTGTTCCCTCTTTTCTCCGTCTGCGCCACCGGCACCTACTTGCGGATCTGGCCTTGAGGGGCACTCCGGGGTGTCCCCCTTCTCCTGCCTGCCTGTGCGAGGGTCGTCACCCTCTGGCAGAGCCACCTGGTCAGTGTGCCTCGGGTCTGCCTTCCACACTCTTGCCCCAGGCTGCCCGTGCGCAGGCTGCTACAGACACAGCCCTGGAGGCATGACAGCCAGGGACGGTGGCCTTGGATGCTTGGGGGCTGTCCCCTCCCTGTGGGCAGCATGTGGATTTGGCCAGAGCCTTGAGGAGATGGAGGCTGGGGAGCACAGGAACCCAGCTCTTGCTGGGGGTGCTGCCTATCCCAGGGGCTCCTGCCCTGACTCAGGGGGGGCCTCTCGTTCCAAGGAATGAAGTCAGGCCCGTCCTGTGCTGCCCTCAGGGGCAAGTCTGGGCTCCGGGCCGGCCAGGTTCATCATCGCTTCCACCTGGCCCTCTTGATAGCTCCCTGCTCTGCCTTGAGAGGTCACTGGGCCTCTGGATCCAGCTGGCCTGATAAAGTGGCCTGCTCAGGGAGGAGCACGGTGCTCCCAGCTCAGAGGAGAGCCTGGGCCAGAACTGGGAGGAGTCTCTCCATGCATATGTGAGGGGAGAGCCCGGGACAACAGCACGGAGGCATGGCTACTTTCCAACATCCCTTAGTCTGATGACAGAGTGCTGCATCCTGACCCCAGTGACCCCAGTGACACATGTTCTCACGGATACCAAACCCTCCGTTCCCCAGTGCCAAAGCACAGCCTCCCTTGAGATTAAAGCTTCTGGAACTTGGAAACAAAAGTTGGTATTTATAATTTTACAGGTGTAACCAGCACCAGCACAGAAACGCACAAATATACCCCTGACAGACCCTTTCTGGAACTTGGCAAATGTGTGCCAGTAGTGGAGCAGGCCAGTGCCAAGGCCTGCTCAGACCGTGCCCTGGAGGGTGGCTGCCTCCTTGACTCTTGGCTAATTGCTCCCTGCCTTCTGGATGGCTGAGCTTGTGGGAGGGTGGCAGTGGGCTGTTCCCTGCTCCTGCTCCCCTGGAAGAGGGATGGGGAGATGGAAATACACACTGTGGGAATATCTTTTTTTTTTTTTTTTGAGACAGAGTCTCGCTTTGTTGCCCAGGCTAGAGTGAGTGCCGTGGCATCAGCCTAGCTCACAGCAACCTCCAACTCCTGGGCTCAAGCGATCCTCCTGCCTCAGCCTCCCGAGTAGCTGGGACGACAGGCATGCGCCACCATGCCCGGCTAATTTTTTCTATATATATTAGTTGGCCAATTAATTTCTTTCTATTTCTAGTAGAGACGGGGTCTCGATCTTGCTCACGCTGGTTTCGAACTCTTGACCTCTAGTGATCCGCCCGCCTCGGCCTCCCAGAGTGCTGGGATGACAGGCGCGAGCCACCATGCCCGCCACTGTGGGAATATCTGTAGGGGCAGAGAATCCAGGCCCCTGCCAGCAGACCCTCACAGGCCCTCAGGATCAAGGCTGAGGATGCCTAACCTTGCAGGGACCATAGGCGGGCTGGGCCACAAGGCCAAGGCCCACCACCTAAAGCCACCACTTTCTGTCCTTTGCCAGGTTAGGGCTCCTGTCACCTGGGCCCTCAACCTGCTTCCCTGTCCTTCAACCCGCGTGCCTTTTAGGGGTGTTGACAGACCAGCTCTTGAGTCAAGGCAAGCCCTAAGAATTGTCTTTTCCTAATTCAACCATAGGTGATGCAAGGGTCACCCTTCACCACCCTGCCCCGCCTTGGCCCTGCACCTCCATACATCTCCACCTTTCAAGTCCCCGAAGCACTCCCTCCCAGCCTCCACCTCTCCACGCCCCTACTGCTTCCGCCCCAGGGCCCACCTGCACAGCTCAGGCCTCCAGCCACCCAGCCCTCCCCAGGGCCCACCTGCACAGCTCAGGCCTCCAGCCACCCAGCCCGCCCCAGGGCCCACCTGACACAGCTCAGGCCTCCAGCCACCCAGCCCTCCCCAGGGCCCACCTGCACAGCTCAGGCCTCCAGCCACCCAGCCCGCCCCAGGGCCCACCTGCACAGCTCAGGCCTCCAGCCACCCAGCCCTCCCCAGGGCCCACCTGCACAGCTCAGGCCTGCAGCCACCCAGCCTGCCCCAGGGCCCACCTGCAAGCCTTGACCTCTGGGCCCCCATCCGCCCCGCGCCAGCATTGTCTTCCCAAGCGGTTGCGACCCACCGGCGTCGGCTGCACTTACAGACGCTACGCGCCAGGCGGCGGCCGCGACACCGAGAAACATCTGTTCCGCCTTTGCGCCGTTTAGCTCCTTGACAAGGGCGATCTGCGGCTGCGCGGGCCCAGGGCGGCGTCTACTGCTCGTGCGCAGAAGGCTCGGCCGAAGCTGGCTCCATAGCTCAGGGGTTAGAGCACTGGTCTTGTAAACCAGGGGTCGCGAGTTCAAATCTCGCTGGGGCCTGCTCCGGTTTTTCTCACCTCCGGTTTATTTTCACCCCCTTCCCCAATTAAACGGCCAGTCCCGCCGCGCCCTTCCCTTTCGGCCCCCGCGAGGGCTCCGCGGCCTCGGCGTCCCCGTCACCCGCGCGTCGCCCCGACGTTTGCCTCTCTCCGCTGTGGCGTTGTGAGGGAAAAGCGCGAACTCCCGCGCCCCCGACACGCGGGCCTGCGGGCTGTCGCCGCCCGCCGCGCTCTCAGTCCTTTCACAAAAGCCGCAGCTTCTTCCCCGCACCCTGGGAGGCCGAGGCGGGCGGATCGCTCGAGGCCAGGGGTTCGAGACCAGCCTGAGCAAGAGCGAGACCCCCGTCTCTAAATAGAAAGAAATTAATTGGCCAACTAATATATATATATATATAGAGAGAGAGAGATTAAATGAGCCGGGCACGGTGGCGCATGCCTGTAGTCCCAGCTACTCGGGAGGAGGCTTGAGGCAGGAGGATCGCTTGAGCCCGGGAGTTTGAGGTTGCTGTGAGCGAGGCTGATGCCATTGACACTCACTCTAGCCTGGGCAGCACAGTGAGACCCTGTCTCAAAAAAAAAAAAAAAAAAAAAGCAATACCTGAACACACAGGTGTGGGGGGCAAGAGCACCTGAGGCAGGCCCCTGAGGAGGTCAGCTGCTTCTCCCCGCGGAGCCAGGTCCCTAAGAGAGGGGTCCCCACAGAGGATCAGGAAATTGATAGGCAGCAGAGAGAAAGACAAGAATACACAGAGACTCAGGAATAGTTTATATATATCTATGTATACCTATCTCAGGTAAAACACAGCGGGGGCCCCTAGGGGACTGGCAAAGCTCCATAACCGCCAGTAATATGGTTAGAGTCATACAGGTTTTTGTTTCTGTTTGTTTTTTTTTATTTTTTCCCGGCATATTATGGGGCTACACATTTTAAGGTTTCAATAAATGCCCTTTTTCCCCCCCCCCCCCCCCCCCCCCACAAGTGCATACAGGTTTTTATAATCACAGACATCAGTGACCGGTTGTCAGGGTAACACACCTGCACATCAGGGAAGGCAGTTGCCAGGGGAGACAGGTAGTGGGTTGGGGTCAGAAGTCCTCTCAAGGGGCTTCTAGTCTACCTAGGTGAACAAACAGGTACAAAGTCCCTCGGGAGCTAACTTCTAAGTTCCCAGAGGTAGTTGTCAATTAACGAAGGTATGGCAGAAGAGGTACAGTGGCTCTGTATTCCTTTGAATAGTCAGGGCGGACTTCCAGGTAGGCAGACAGGAGAGAGCAGGAGCCCATCTCTAATAAACAGGTCGTGTCTAACCACCTGGGCCATCTCTGGGCACTCACGGTCTGGGCGCCCATCCCGTGGGCCCTGTTCGCCCTTGCCTTGTCCTTCAAGACACAGGGAAGCTCACAGATTTTGGGACCCCGGGAAAGCCTTCCTGGAAAACACCCCTACTGGGCATTGGAGAGCTCTCCCACCGCAGCAGCCTCTGATAAGGGAACCACTGAGTCCGCACATTCTTTCAGGGCAAAACCCTGCAAAGTCCTGTTTGCGTCTTTAATATGGTAATGTTGGCGTACACAGTAAAATAATGATCTTATAAGCCACATCTCATCAATCCCTCACTCATATTTTCCCCACGTAGGTGACTGACGCAGGCCTTGCACTCAGGGGACTCGGGGCCCCGGGCGCCAGAGCCACGCCCAAGAAAGGGGGGCCAGGTGCACGGAAGGTCACCTGGCCGGATCAGACAGCACACAGGGGAAGCGCACGGAGGGGAGACCCCAGTGTGAGGCCCGTGTCCAGCCGTCCTGAAGGCTGGGTGCCAGTCTCGTGGGGAGGGAGCGCCGTGCAGGGTGGGGCGGACCCGGGGGCGAGGCAGGTCACCTGGGATGTAGCATCCTTTCCCCCAAGGTCCTGACGCCCAGGGACCAGGGACACGGAGCTGCGGGTTGCCGAGAGCTGAAGGCGGACGCGGAGACGAGCCGGCCGGGGTAGCTGGGGCCTGGGCAGTGTCTCCGGGCCGCTGGAAGCCAAGTTCCCCGTTGAGGGGAAGCGAAGATCCGCGTGCCACAGGATCATGAGTGAATCCGGTGGGCGGCCCTCCGGCAGGCTCGTTGGTCTAGGGGTATGATTCTCGCTTTGGGTGCGAGAGGTCCCGGGTTCAAATCCCGGACGAGCCCGTCGTGTTTTTTTTTTTTTACAGATTGACTGTTTTGATCCCAGATTGTCGGGCGGAGGCAGGCTTGCATTATCAAGGTTTACGGGAGTGCCGGGGCTTCGGGGAGAAGTGCGGATAAGAGAGCGAGGTAGCCACACCAGAACACACAGGAACCAGGGTTCCCTGGCGCGGGAGTGGGCACAGAGCCGCGCGTGGGCGTTTCCTCCAGTGCGGGTAGTGGGGCCCTCCTAGCAGTTGGAAGTGGCCGACTCTCGCACGGGATTCGTCGGCAGCATTCAATAGTGCTGCTGCAAGGCGGCAGCTTGCGTGTTTCCGTAGTGTAGTGGTTATCACGTTCGCCTAACACGCGAAAGGTCCCCGGTTCGAAACCGGGCGGAAACAACCACTGGCTGTGGGTTTTTCGTTGAGTTTTAAACGTTTTCAGCTTTCTTTTCTTACTATCGTTTTACTTATTTTTTCTTTTATTTATCTATTGGCATTCATTTCACAGGTTTTTTTTTTTTTTTTTTAGTTTTATTATTTTTTTCCAGGAGTAGAGATAAAACGATTCTTGCTTAATACTTGACGTCTGTCACACAGTTTTGGGAACTCACCCAGACTATCCCGCTGCCGTCTCCAGCTGAGAGTTACCCGTACCACTAGCTTTGCCAGCCTCAACCTGACTCTCCGCACTGTGTGGGGACTCGAACACGGCTCGCTCCGCCGTCGCGGACACCAGCACCTACGCGCTCCGGCCTAGGCGACCTCTTCCACCTAGTTATTTCCTCAGGGGGTTAAAAGCCCTAACTCCTTGGCAGCGATGGGATTCGAACCCGCGGTCCCGAGGAGACCAGAGCCCATCCCATTGGACCGCGCTACCGGACCACAGAAACTGCGGCACCCGGCCTGGGGCGAGCGGCGCGGCAAGCCGGGGCTGGGAGACGGAAGGTCGGCCCCTCATGACGTCACCCCGCCGCCCCCCCCCCCGCGGAGTGGCGCAGCCCTCTAGACTCCTGGACTCACCGAAAACAAACACTGTGAACGTGGTGCTTTTTATGAATTAAAAAGGAGGGGGAGGCCGGGCGCGGCGGCTCACGCCTGTCATCCCAGCACCAGACCGTGACGCCGAGGCGGGCGGATCGCTGGAGGTCAGGAGTTCGAGACCAGCCTGAGCAAGAGCGAGACCCCCGTCTCTACTATAAATACAAATTAATTAATTGGCCAACTAATATATATATAGAAATAATTAGCCGGGCGTGGCGGGGCGTGCCTGTAGCCCCAGCCACTCGGGAGGCTGAGGCAGGAGCATCACTTGAGCCCAGGAGTTGGAGGTTGCTGTGAGCTAGGCTGATGCCAGGGCACTCACTCACTCTGGCCTGAGCATCAAAGAGAGACTCTGTCTCAAAAAAAAAAAAAAAAAAAAGGACAGGGAAACCTGAATGTCCATTCCCTTTTTTTTTTTTTTTTTTTTTTTTTAATTCGCATTTTGGCAGTGGCACTGATGCGTCCGGAAGTGTCTCTTGGTGCCCACGCTGGCCGCGGCCTGGGGGTCTCGGCCCGTCAAGCTCTTTCCCAGCTCCAGGTGTGCTGCCTGCAGAGAAGCGTTGTCAAAACGCACTTGCTCGCACTGTGCGGGGAATATTCTTCTTCCTGGTCAGAAAAGTCTATTTTCAAAAAGTAGCAAAATCCAGGGAAACCTATAGAAATGATAATAATAATAAAGAAATGATAATAATAATAATAATAAATAAATGATTTATAATAATAAATGATAATAATAAAGAAAGAAAAAAAAAAACCGTAAACCCACAACTGAGAGATGACCATCAATAGGTGGTGGACAGGTATCATTTGTTTTCCTGTTGATTTTACCCTGCACCGGTATGTCTGTCTCCTTAGTTGTGATTTTTGCTGTGGATAAACATTGAAAGCGTGCTTTTTTTATACTTAGATTCTGTGTCGTGAAATCTTGGCACGGATACTTCGTTGCTTAATGTGCAGATTGTGTCTTGATTCCTAGGACAGTATACAGCTGTCTGCTCTTAAGCCCATGTGTGTATCCCACAGGCCTCAGAGGCAGGCAGAGATGGTCTCAGCATGCTTTCTTATGGTTGAGTAAAAAAAAAAGAACATTACATAAATAGAATAATACAGCACATGGCCCCTAGCAATTGGCTTTTTTCATTTACCATGATTCCCTTGGGATCTATCCCAATTGTATCAACATAGTGGTTCATTTCCTTTTATTGATGAGTGGCAATCCATGCTATAAATATGCACAGTTTGCTTAATCATTCACCTGTTGAATGTTATTTGTTTTGTTTCCAGTTTTTGGCTGTTAGGAATAAAGCTGCTACGCATATCTGTGTACAAGTTTTTGCATGGACATAACTTTGCATTTCTCTGGAATACACGCTTGAGCTCAATTGCTAGGACAAGCGCTAAGTATATTTTTAGTTTTGGAAGAAACGACCGGACTATTTTCTAGAGTGGCTGTATCATTTTACATTTCTACCAGCATTGTACAAGAGGTTCATTTTTCTCCGCATCCTTGCTAACATTGGCATTATCACTATTTTTTATTTTTGCTGTTATGGTATGCAGGGAAATCTCCCCTCAATTTTAATTTGCATTTCCCCAATGGCTATCGATGTTGAACACCTTCTTATGTACTTATTTGCTACCTATATTTTCTCTTCCATGAAATGTCTTTTCATATTTTTTGCTCATTTTCTAAATGAATTGTTTTTTTCTTTCTAAAAAAATTGTAACAAATGTATCTAACATGAAAGGTACCATTTAAGCAATTTAAAGTCTTCATTTCAGTGCTATTAAATACATTCATATTGTTATGTAACTCAGTACTACCCATATGTTTTCATCACTCTATACTGAAACAGTGTATTTATTAAAAATAACTCCCTCTTCCCTCCTCCCCCCAGCCCCAGGAAACCACTGTTCAATGAATCTGACTATTCTAGGTACCTTAAGAGTGGAATCATACAATATTTGTTGTTTTGTGTCTGGCTTACTTCACTTAGCATAAAGTCCTCATGGTTCATCCCTGAGGGTGTAGCATCTGTCAGAATTTCCTTCCTTTTTTAAGGCTGAATAATATTCCTTCATTTGTATACACCACATTTTATTTATCCATTCATTCTTCAATGGTCATTTGGGTTGTTTCTATCTTTCAGCTATGGCGAATAATGCTACTATGAACATGGGTGTACAAATATCTGCTCAAGTCCCTGCTTTAAATTCTTGTGTGTAGGTACTCAGGAGTAGAATTGCTGGATCATATGGTAATAATATGTTTAAATTTTTGACAAAGTTTGTCCACTATGGTGGACAAAAAACCACCATCATAGGGTTTTCCACAGTGGCTGTACCATTTTACATTCCTATCTGCAATTCACAAAGATATCCATTTGTCCACATTCTCACCACCACTTGGTTCTTTTCTGTCTTTCTTATAATAGCCATCTTAACTAATGGGTTTTAGGTGGTATGTCATTGTGGGTTTTTTGTTTGTTTGTTTGTTTTGTTTTTTGACACAGAGTCTCGCTTTGTCGCCCAGGCTAGAGTGAGTGCCGTGGCGTCAGCCTAGCTCACAGCAACCTCCAACTCCCAAGCTCAAGCGATCCTCCTGCCTCAGCCTCCCGAAGTAGCTAGGACTACAGGCATGCGCCACCATGCCTGGCTAATCTTTTCTATATATATTAGTTGGCCAATTAATTTCTTACTATTTATAGTAGTGACGGGGTCTCCTCTTGCTCAGGCTGGTTTTGAACTCCTGACCTCGAGCAATCCGCCCCTCTCGGCCTCCCAGAGTGCCTGGATTACAGGCGTGAGCCACCACGCCCGGCTGTCATTGTGGTTTTGATTTGCATTTTGCTAATCATTAATGATGTTGAGCATTTTTTCATGTGCTTATTACCATTTGTATACCTTCTTTGAAGAAATGCCTACTTAAGCCCTTTGCTCATTCTTTTTACTTTTATTTATTTATTTAGAGACAGAGTCTCACCCGATTGCCGGGGCTAGAGTGCCGTGGTGTCAGCCTCACTCACAGCAACCTCAAACTCCTGGGCTCAAGCGATCCTCCTGCCTCAGCCTCCTCCTGAGTAGCTGGGACTACAGGCATGCACCACCATGCCCGGTTAATTTTTTCTATATATATTAGTTGGCCAATTAATTTCTTTCTATTTTTAGTGGAGAGGAGGGTCTTATTTATTTATTTATTTATTATTATTTTAGAACAGCTTTAAATCCTCACTCGAGAGAGAGGAGGGTCTTGCTTCTTGCTCAGGCTGGTCTCGAACTCTTAACTGTAACGCTGGTGGCGGGTCCCCTCCCTTCCCTGGATCAAAAAAGAAAAGGCTCATGAGACCAGACCCGCCAAGGACCTGCCAAGGACGACTGTCCTGTCCTGCTGAAAACTACCACACCTGGATAAGAAGGTTTGGGCTCCTGGATTCCGAAAATACCGACAGCCCCTCCTATTTCTCAGTGACCACCAAAGGTCGCCCCAGCTCTTCCCGCCAAAAGTCCCTAGCCCGCCCAAATGGTGTAAAAGGCCTCACCCCCTTCAAATGGGGGCGACTTCCAAACCGAGGCGACTTCCACCTCGTCTGGGAGCACTAAATAAAGCCACATGGTTTGGCCCCACTCTTTCTGTCTTTTCTTTTCACCGATGCCCAAAAAGCTGACACTGACCTCAAGCGATCCTCCCTCCTCGGCCTCCCAGGGTGCTAGGATCACAGGCCTGAGCCACCTTGCCTGGCCTATGTATGCTTTAATGTGGTGTTGGAAGACAAGTAACTTGCATCTTGAAACTTGAATTCATTTATGGTATTGCCTGTAACGAAGCCAAAGCAGACATATAAATAATAAAGATGCGAATAAATTTGAGGAAATGATAAGTAAACGAAGGAGCCGAGGAGCTAGTGCAAGACCGGAGAATTGCAAGGGTAGTGAGGGAAGTCATCCAATCCGAAATTGCCAACTGAAGAACTTGCCAAAGGATGGGTTTCAAAACATGAGAAGCCCACCTTGCAGAAATGAAACGATAACCCACAAGAGTATCCAGGCTAGGGTAAAAAAACAAGCACAGCCACCCGAGTTTGTGTCTGCACGAGGCACCAAAGTGTCCTGGTGAGTGTGAGCAGTGTGCACAGTGCCAGCACTTGAAGAGCTGGGGACTTTCACCTTCTAGTTTCTGTGTCTGTCTTGGAAGGCAAGGACACACCTCTGTCGTCTGTGAGCACGGTGGTCTGCTCGGGAAGGGGCACCTGTGCCGGCTCGGGTCCCGCACTCAGTGCCAGGGCTCAAGTCGTTCATCACCTGGAGGTCTGGGTCCCCTGTCTGTAGGATGGGATGATCGATAGTAGTGATTATAGTCCAGGTTTGCGCTGGCAGGGTGGCTCACTCCTGTAACCCTAGCTCCCTGGGAGGGTGAGGCGTAGCCACGGGGGGCGTGGGATCGCTCAAGGTCAGAGGTTCGAGACCAGCCTGAGCAAGAGCAAAACCCCATCTCTACTAAAAATAGAAAGAAATTAAGGGCCAGGCGCGGTGGCTCACTCCTGTAATCCTAGCTCTCTGGGAGGCGGAGGTGGACGGATCGTTTGAGCTCAGGAGTTCGAGACCAGCCTGAGCAAGAGCGAGACCCCCATCTCTACTATAAATAGAAAGAAATTAATTGGCCAACTAATATATACAGAAAAAATCAGCCGGGCATGGTGGCGCGTGCCTGTAGTCCCAGCTACTCCGGAGGCTGAGGCAGGAGGATCGCTTGAGCCCAGGAGATTGAGGTTGCTGTGAGCTAGGCTGACGCCATGGCACTCACTCTAGCCTGGGCAATAAAGTGTCTCAAAAAAAAAAAAAAAGAAATTAATTGGCCAACTAAAAAATAAATAAATAAAAATATATATATTATATACAATTAGCCGGGCGTGGTGGCGCATGCCTGTAGTCCCAGCTACTCGGGAGGAGGCTGAGGCAGGAGGATCGCTTGAGCCCAGGAGTTGGAGGTTGCTGTGAGCGAGGCTGACACCATGGCACTCACTCTAGCCCAGGTGACAGAGTGAGACTCTGTCTCAAACAAAAAAAAAAAAAAAATAAAGAAAGAAAAAGAAAAAATAGTCTAGGTTGGTGATGGAGGCTGAAAAACGAATTAATGCATGCATATGCACCAAGCGTGCGTGCACCTGCAGAGGCTCGCCGGGTCCGCGGAGGCGAGATCAAGGTGAGCCGAGACAGGTGGGGTTCCCGCCCAGGGGGCTAGAGCAGGGAGGGGACAGAACGGAGGGCCCGTCTCTCCAGAGGGCGGGCGCGGGCCGGGAGCCCGGGGACACTGCGGACACACAAGCCAGCAGGCGCCGGGGGCAAGCCGCCACTGGGGCGGGGACCCTGCCCGAGGGCGCGGGGACAGTGGAAGCCGCAAGGCGCTGCGGACTCCACGCGGGGCCCCGAGCGGCAGGTGGGGCCCGGGGACAGGTGCGTCACCTGCGACCACACCAAGCAAAACCAGGGGTGCGGAGCAAGCCCGGGCAGAGCCGAGGCCGGGGCCCCGGGCGGGAGCGCAGGGCCGCACGGCGAGGGTCCCCGGCTCCCTCCCGAGCCGGCTCCTCGTCCCCAGGGCCCTGCCTGGGAGCGGCCGCGCGTCCCGCCAGGGCTCGTCGCGCGGAAAGTTGCTAACGAGCCTTTAACGAGCCGCGCCGGGCTGCGCGCCCCGCGGGCGGAGAGCCCCCCTGGGGACGCGCCGCGGGTGCCCCGGGCGGACCCAGGCACTTCCTGAGCTGCAGGTGCCCGCGGGAGTCCCGCCGGCGCCCAGCCGGTCCCCACTCCCCGCGGGGCGGACCCGAGCCCGGCGCCTGGCTCGGAGCCAGGGGTCCCCCGCGCCCGCCCGCGGCAGCGACCCCAGACCCGCGCGCTCCGGGCGCACGGCGGGACCGTGCGTTACTTTTAGCTACGCCTGTGCATTGTTTTTAGCTACACCTGTGCATTATTTTTAGCTAGGCCTGTGCATTGTTTTTAGCTAGACCTGTGCATTATTTTTAGCTACACCTGTGCATTGTTTTTAGCTAGAGCTGTGCATTACTTTTAGCTAGACCTGTGCGTTATTTTTAGCTACACCCGTGCATTGTTTTAGCTACACCTGTGCATTGTTTTTAGCTACACCTGTGCATTACTTTTAGCTAGACCTGTGCGTTATTTTTAGCTACACCTGTGCATTGTTTTAGCTACACCTGTGCATTACTTTTAGCTAGACCTGTGCGTTATTTTTAGCTACACCTGTGCATTGTTTTAGCTACACCTGTGCATTGTTTTTAGCTACACCTGTGCATTATTTTTAGCTAGACCTGTGCATTATTTTTAGCTACACCTGTGCATTATTTTTAGCTACACCTGTGCATTATTTTTAGCTAGGCCCTTACCACAGTTCTTGCCTTGCACCCCATTATCGAAGGGTGGTTTCGCAAATGACTCCACAACAATTACTGTTTTTCTCTTTGTCCCTATAAAAGCAGACAGCCACTTTGGTCTCCCTCCTGGCGTCTCCTTCCTCTTTCTTTGGGATGCCACGCCGCCGTCTCCCTGCTTACCCCCTCCCCCCCCCGCCCCCCACATTCTCTCTGTCCTTCTAAAGGATAAAATAAATTTTACTTTAATATATCTTAATCTCTGTGTGAGAAACCCTGTCGCCAGCGCAAGAGCGCGGGCTGCCCTCTCTGCTGGGCCTGTCCTGGGCCGCGGGAGCCCCTCGGGGCCCTGGGCGCGCTTTCGCATGGGCGACCAGCTCCTCCCAGGCCCGGCCTGTGGCGGGCACCCGGCTTGGCACGTTCGTTGGCTCCCCAAACCGAGCCGGCTGCTTTCGTTGCCGCCTCACCATGTCGCAGTGGCCGCTGCACAGAGAAGAGCCGAGGTCCTGAGCCAGTCGGATGGCAAAGTGGAGTCTGTTCTGCACAGCGCTTAATGGGCAGCAGGGACCCATTTCTTAAATCCGCCTCTCCAAGAACTCGGGAAGTGTCGGGAGCTGTCCCGGACACGGGAGAGTTAAAGTGTGGTGGCAGCCTGGAAAACTGGGGTCCTTGAGACATAGCACCTGGCGCCTTGACTCAGAGCCCTGACATTCTTGGTCTTTCTTCCAGCTCACGGAGGGTGCTGGAGATAGCAGTAGCAGTTTCAGAAGGTCACTGAAGTGCTCCCGTGCCCCCCAGGCCCTGCACACTCCTTCCCCAGAATTGTTAATCACGCTTGGGTGCTCTTTTCCTTGAACTGTCTGAGTGATCATAGTTGAGTATTTGTAGCTTCTTTGATATCAGAAGAAAGTTAAGTTGTAGATTAGAAAACTGCTTAAGGGAGGGAAAGGGCTATCGAAGGGACCTAAGGTTGAAAGAAACAAGAACTGTTTTGTTTTTTGGTTTAATGAAGACATGTGCCACCTGTTCCATTGCCTTTCACGGCTCCTTTGTTCTTATCTGTACAAATATAGCAACTGAAACAAACGAGGCGCGGCAGTCACCAAGGACTCCAGCCTCCCGTCCCCGTCTTTTTGTCGTCTCTTCATTTCTCAGCCTCGCCCCCTAACTCCAGCTGCCCCACGTCTCAGGCTGGCTCCGGCAGGGAAGACCGGGTTTTTGGGGGGTATTTGGACAGGAAAGGGAGTAGGCAATTAGGTTTGTTAATTGGAGCAAAATTAGAAGGATGTAGAGGCCGGGCGCAGGTGGCTCACTCACGCCTGTCATCCTAGCACTCTGGGAGGCCGAAGCGGGAGGATCGCTCGAGGTCAGGAGTTTGAAACCAGCCTGAGCAAGAGCGAGACCCCGTCTCTACTATAAATAGAAAGAAACTAATTGGCCAACTAATATATATAGAAAAAATTAGCAGGGCGTGGTGGCGCGTGCCTGTAGTCCCAGCTACTCAGGGGGAGGCTGAGGCAGGAGGATCGCTTGAGCCCAGGAGTTGGAGGTTGCTGTGAGCGAGGCTGACGCCACGGCACTCACTGTAGCCTGGGCAACACAGCGAGACTCTGTCTCAAAATAAATAAATAAATAAAAATAAATTTAAAAAAATTAAAAAAAAAAGGAAGGATGTAGAAATCATTCTTCCTGTGTTATTTCAATCCCTGGGGTCAGAATTCCAGTTGAGACCATTCCTGGTCCGGGCCCCTGGTCTGGGAGGACCAGCTGACCCACTGGAATCCCAGCCTGGAAGATAATCTTGAAAACTACGTTTCAGTTTCCAAAAGGAGATGTTATCCATGGAGAAAGTTAAGAATCTTTATGGACACCAGCTACCGGGAGAAGTTCGGAATCTTTAAGGCCACCAGATGTGTGGCTCCAGAGTGGCAATTACAGGGGACAGCTACTAATTTTTATTATTTTTGGCTAGACCTGTGCATTATTATTTTTAGCTAGGCCCTTACGACAGTTCTCGCCTGGCACCCCATTATTGAAGGGTGGTTTTGCAAATGACTCCACAACAGTTACTATTTTTTCTCTTTGTCCCTATAAAAGCAGATAGCCACTTTGGTCTCCCTCCTGGCGTCTCCTTCCTCTTTCTTTGGGATGCCACGCAGCCGTCTCCCTGCTCCCCTCCCTGCCCCCCACATTCTCTCTGTCCTTCTAAAGGATAAAATAAATTTTACTTTAATATATCTTAATCTCTGTGTGAGAAACCCTCCTCCACCCGCATCACAAGCACCTGTGAGCCTTTCCACCTAATATTTGGTGGCCCAGATGGGGGTTTTCTTTGCCTCTCTGCATGAGGACCGAGGCAAATCACTTCTTTGTTTCTGCACGGGGACAAAGGAAAATCATTTCTCAGCCTTGGTACGGGGACTTTACTCTGCCTCCACGAGGGGAGAAGTCACATTTCTCCCCCATGAGGGAACTGTATTATTCTCTCATTTTTCTACCTCTGGACAGTGAGCTGCTTCAGTCTTGAAATCGCTGCTTCCTCTGCAATTCCTAGGAACCCCCTCCCCTCCCGGTGCCCTCAAATCGTTCAGAATTCAGTGGGTCAGTTGGTCTCGGGGAAATTTGGGGAATGGTTATAGGCACGACATGGAGAGTGGCCTGGCTATGGAGAAGACATCAAGGCTAAAATCATAGTTATAGTTTGGGGACACCGTTCTCTGGCCTAGATCACTAGGTTTTGGTCTGGCTTCAGATTTTCAGGGATGCCTGATGAGTCTGATCAGACCTTCAGTGGTCATCTGGGTTGGGGACACCTTCTCAGACTTCTGGCAGCATATGACCATCCCTAAAAATATCCATCATGGGCAACGTTCAGTTGGAACTTTGGCAAAACGTCACTGACCCCCAGTCACGACCCCCAATGACCAGGAAATTTGGCGTGAGAATGAATCTCTGCTACCTGACCTTCCGTCACCGCTGGCCTGGCCGGCAAACCAGTCTAACGTCCTCTACTTTCAAGCTTTCATCAAACTTGCTAGACTTCCTGGTCTTCCTTCTGCCTGGCTCATGTCACTTCCACCCCTGCATCTCTCTCACTGCCTTGCTGTCTGGACCATGTTTCCCTTTGGGACCCCCTTGTCTCTCTTACTGCCTGGCCACGCCACTCTGGGTGGGGTGGCCATTCCAGAACTCCCTCCCCCTGCACCCCAGCCCCTCTGGGAGGCTGCACGGTAGGACGGCCTTGCAAATCAGGTGCCTACAGGGATAAAGCCAGGCTGGAATGCCACCCCCTTTCCTGTCTGAAGTCATTCTCCTTTCTACTAATCTACACCCTGACACTAGGGAGGAACAATGCATCTTAGCAATGGGCTTCACCCCCCAGTCAGCCCCAATATTTGGCATAAACCCCAAAACTCGAAAAGGGGCCTTAGATTCCACAAGTGGAACTTTAAACCTGACCTTCAAGGTCTTTGATAACTGAGATGGGGACAGGCGAAGGAAAAAGAGACTGGGACTGACAGCAGCCCCCAAAGCAGAAAAACCTTTTCAAGTAGTGGCTGCCCCTGTTAAAGTGTTTTTTTTCCCCCAGAAACAGTTACTCAGAAAGGCCCAGGCAACAAGACCCAGCCACAACAGCCTGCTCGGAGAAGCGCGCCCTGCCTTGACTGCAGCCAGCTGGGGCACTAGAGTAAAACTGCCCAGCTGTAAGAAGAAAGGGCCCGGGAAGAGCAGGCGCCCTCTTCCTAAGACGGGAGATTGCACTCGCCTTCCAGACCCCCGCAACTCCTCTGTGCTGGGCCTCTCCTTATCCGCAGATCTTCAGGAACGACTTCAGTCTGAGCAGCGCGTGAGGCCGGGCTTTGGAACAGACTGAACTTGGACACGCCGGCATGGCCGAGCCTTGGGTAACTCTCCCAAACAGGTGAGAACACTAGAGCCACATCCTCTGCTCTTCCTGAGTTCTGTTTCCCTCCTGGGCCTCTGTTTCCCTCTCCTACCCCCATCTTCAGAGTGAAAGGTAAACTACAACCCCCTGTGTGTTCCACAGCTTCCCTGTCTGATGGGAGATCAAGTCTTTGCCGGCCCACCCCTTTCTGGGCTCCCTAATTAGCCCCACTAGGAAAAGATCTTCCGCCTTCCTCCCTCTGACTTACGGAAAACCTTAACTTAAACTTTAGGTGCAACTTTTCCCTGGGATGCTCTGAGCTTTCAAACTATGAAACGTTCTGCCTTACCTCACCTAAAATTGTCTATATGTTTGTGTGACCATGTATATGTAATATTTCCCCCAAAAAAATAGGTAAAGGAGTGCTAATTAATTGGCTTACATCAAATATTTCATTAAAAACAAAATAGAAAGTAGGCTGTAATCCTAGCACTCTGGGAGGCTGAGGCGGGCAGATTGTTTGAGGTCAGGAGTTTGAGACCAGCTCTGAGCAAGAGCAAGACCCCCTTCTCTACTAAAAATAGAAATTAATTGGCCAACTAAAAACATTTATAGAAAAAATTAGCTGGGCACGGTGGCCCGTGCCTGTAGTCCCAGCTACTCGGGAGGCTGAGGCAGGAGGATCGCTTGAGCCCAGGAGTTGGAGGTTGCTGTGAGCGAGGCTGACGCCATGGCACTCTAGCCCGGGTGACAGAGTGAGACTCTGTCTCGAAAAAAAAAAAATTAGAAAGTAACTTGTGAGTAACAGAAAGAGATGTAAAGAGGCAATGAGTGTGGAAATATATTTTTGGCATGAAAGGATCTTTTATGGAATTTTTTTTTGGTCCTAAATGGTTATTTAGGAAATGGGAAAGTTAGGACAAAAAACCATAAAGTTTTAGGCATGTTTGGTAGATGGTCCTGTGCAGGTTGAAATAAAGTTTATAAAGCGAAATTAAGAAGGAATTGAGTACGTGATAAAAGTTTTCTTAAAATAATAATTTGGTTTTATAAATATCTGCCCCAAGGCTGTGTGAAATTTCTAAAGTTCTGGTTGGTAAGCCTTGGTATGTATTAGCAATAATAATTACAAATGCTAAATTATGTGTCACAAAAATAACCACATCTCCTTTGCATCTGTAACCATGACTATTGTGGGATCTTTACCACCCACAGATGGTGGTGGTTTTGCTCCGATTCTTCTTAAATAACAGTTTATAATCAACTGCAGTCCAAGATTTACTTCTTTGGAAAATGTCATAGAAAGAACTAACATTTTTATGACTTTTTATTTAAAACATTATTAATTCTCCTGCTTTGCTTTCCAAAGCCACTGAAGTAGTATTAAGTAAATAACAGGGTTAGCTCCAGGATTTAAACTATTCCACCTGGCCCAACCTATTCATCCTCTCTAGGCCTAAGGGCTCTTACAAAAGAGACAGGCATATAAAAATGCAAAAACCCAATTTCAAGAGATAAAAATTAGTAAGTTCCTTTTGGTTCCCTTGTCTTTCTCCACCACCCCCACCTGGTGCCCACCTGCCAGCAGTGAAACTCACTGGCCGGCTTCTTAAAGGGACCGCAGCAATTGCAGCCTAGACACTAGATTTTACTCAAGGATTTCCCAGGACAGGCTGCGTCCCCTTCAACCTTTTAAATCATCCTCTCACTACAGCTAAGCTTCTGGAAATCCTGTCCCAGAGTCACCTCTTCAGACTCAAACCTGCAGGCTCTCGAGAACCTGCTTCCCCCCACTGTGAGTTCCCTATAGGTCCGGCCCATCATGGATACTGGGCTCTGGTAACATGCTGGGGTACCCATGGCTCCTTATCCTGCTTTCTGTGAATGCCGCCACAGCCCGGCTTACTTACCGGGCCGGTCCGTCCTTTGCCCAAGATGCAGCCCTAATAATAATAAGCTTACTTTCCATCCCCCACTCAGGGTGCCCTATGACATCTCTATCTCTATCAGTCCAAACATCCTCTTGACCTTCTCAAAACTATGAGCTCTTCTCACCATGCCTGACCTTAAACTCTTTACCAGGGCCCCTGGTGGCTCTACTTTCAGCTGTTATTTTCAAACCCTACATTCTCCACTATCTAGTAACATTTAGGCCCTAACTATTTCTCTCCAGTAAAACCCCATCCTGCCTCTATTCTAACTTCAAGACCACCCGTTTTCAACCCCCTCCCTTTTAATAAATGAACTCTATAGAAAGATCTCCGCCCCTTCTCAGCTGCAAGCTGCAGAAGAAAGATCTCCGCCCATTTTCCCAACTTCTGAGTTCATTTTACACAAAAATTTAATTTTAACACAAAGGGGGAATGTTAGGGCCAGCCTTGAATCTCCCAATTTTCTAATACTGCATTTCCCTGAAAATAAGACCTCCCCATAAAATAAGCCCTAGCAGGATTTCTAAGCATTTGCGTAATAGAAGTCCTACCCTGAAAATCAGCCCTAGTGCTGGGCGTGGCTATGAAAATAAGTCCTGGTGGTGGGCGTGGCTATGAAAATAAGTCCTGGTGGTGGGCGTGGCTATGAAAATAAGCCCTAGTGATGGGTGTGGCTATGAAAATAAGCCCTAGTGATGGGCGTGGCTATGAAAATAAGCCCTGGTGCTGGGCGTGGCTATGAAAATAAGCCCTGGTGCTGGGTGTGGCTATGAAAATAAGCCCTAGTGATGGGCGTGGCTATGAAAATAAGTCCTAGTGCTGGGCGTGGCTATGAAAATAAGTCCTGGTGGTGGGCGTGGCTATGAAAATAAGCCCTAGTGCTGGGCGTGGCTACGCAGCGCATCTGCACAACCCATGCATGTTGACACAGAGCAGTAAAGAAGGCAAGTAGCCCTTCTCAACTGCCCCATCGTGACAGCTACTATCCCAGAGGTGACCGGAAAGGTGCAGGCAGCCTCACCTACAAGGTCGGCTCCCCCTGTAGGGTCCCGGTCACCCTGTGTGTGCTGCAAGCTGAGGCTTTGAGGGGAAAATAAAACATCCCCTGAAAATAAGCCCTTCTTGAGGAAAAACAAATATAAGGCCCTGTCTTATTTTCAAGGAGACACAGTAACAGCTAAAAATGAATTCTGAGCTCTCCCTGCTCTTTGCTATCTGTCTCCCAAACTAGCAGGCAACCTGCTGAGACTCTTTTAACAAACACATAAAAGAGCCCAGGAGGGAAAAATGTAAATCTTTCTCTTTCTGTTTCCAAGCTTTTAGAATTTGTTTTACAGCCTCAAGGTGTTCTTTTTTTTTGGGAGAGAGTCTCACTTTGTTGCCCAGGCCAGAGTGAGTGGCATGGTGTCAGCCTCGCTCACAGCAACCTCAGTCTCCTGGGCTCAAGCAATCCTCCTGCCTCAGCCTCCCAAGTAGCTGGGACTACAGGCATGTGCCACCATGCCTGGCTCATTTTTCTCTCTATATATTAGTTGGCCAATTAATTTCTTTCTATTTATAGTAGAGACCGGGTCTCACTCTTGCTCAGGCTGGTTTCGAACTCCTGACCTCATGCAATCCGCCCGCCTGGGCCTCCCAGAGTGCTAGGATTACAGGCGTGGGCCGCCGCGCCAGGCCTCTCAAGGTATTCTTGAGAGCAGCTCCTGGACATAATGCAGGGAGGTAAACACCAGGCCTTTGTTTCCTGCCCCAAACCATAACTCAGGGACAAAGATCACATCCCCTGCAATGGGCCTGAATGCATTTAAGAAATAACAAAGGCCAGGCGTGGTAGCTCACACCGGTAATCCTAGCACTCTGGGAGGCTGAGGAGGGAGGATCCCTCAAGGTCAGGAGTTTGAGATCAGCCTGAGAAAGAGTGAGACCCTGTCTCTATTAAAAATAGAAAAAAATTAATTTGCCAACTAAAAATATGTGAAAGAATTAGCCAGGTGTGGTGGGGCATGCCTGTAGTCCCAGCTACTCGGGAGGCTGAGGCAGGAGGATGGCTTGAGCCCAGGAGTTTGAGGTTGCTGTGAGCTAAGCTGATGCCACGGCACTCTAGCCCAGGTAACACACTGAGACTCTGTCACACACACACACAAAAATAAAAAGAACCAAATCTCCGGGAACAGGAAAAAGCAGTCAGAAAGACAACCATGATGTCCACTTCCCAAGCTTTCTAACTTTTAATCTTTACCCTTTTCCCATACTTTATCCTTCCTTTTCTTTTACCTTTTTTTTTTTTTTTTTTTTGAGACAAGTCTCACTCTGTTGCCTGGGCTAGAGTGCCATGGCATCAGCCTCGCTCATAGCAACCTCCAACTCCTGGGCTCAAGCGATCCTCCTGCCTCAGCCTCCCGAATAGCTGGGACTACAGGCATGTGCCACCACGCCCGGCTAATGTTTTCTATATATATTAGTTGGCCGATTAATTTCTTTCTATTTATAGTAGAGACGGGGTCTCGCTCTTGCTCAGGCTGGTCTTAAACTCCTGACCTCGAGCAATCCTCCCTCCTCGGCCTCCCAGAGTGCTAGGGTTACAGGTGTGAGCCACCGCGCCCGGTCTATCCTTCCTTTTCTTATATGTATATAATAAAACAGGTGGAATGTTAAGGTTTGTTCCCAGTGGGAACTCCAAAAATATGCATGGGACAGAATGCGGTTAATGGAAACCCAGGTTTGTGAATCTATAGCCGCAGGAGTCTGGACGTCCCCAGAGGTTGTAAACCAAGCAGACAACTGAGACACCTGCATCCCTCTCTTATCTCTACAGGATGACACTGACCCAGAGGTCCCAGAAATTGGCTGTTTAAAAAAAAATTTTTTTTTTTTTTTGAGACAGGGTCCCACTTTGTCATCCGGGCTAGAGTGCAGTGGCGTCAGCCTCGCTCACAGCAACCTCCAACTCCTGGGCTCAAGCGATCCTCCTGCCTCAGCCTCCCGAGTTGCTGGGACGACAGGCATGCACCACCATGCCCGGCTAATTTTTTCTACATATTTTTAGTTGGCCAATTAATTTCTTTCTATTTTTAGTAGAGACAGGGGTCTCGCTCTTGCTCAAGCTGGTTAGGAACTCCTGACCTTGAGCGAACTGCCTGCCTCAGCCTCCCAGAGTGCTGGGATTATTACAGCAGCTGATCTAGAAGCTCTGAGTCATAACCTTCTCTTCTGGAGAGGATTTGCTTGTCCTTTTGTTGGGCTGCTAGATTGACAGCAGATCACCTAAAACAGCATGCGAGTGACCTGCACGAAGCTGGGCTCAGTCTTTTTTTTTTTTCCGGCATATTATGGGGGTACAGATTTTAAGGTTTCAATAAATGCCTTTTTCCCTCCTCCCCCAACAAGTCTGAGTTTCCAGCATGACTATCCCCCAGATGGTGCACATCTCACTCATTATGTATGTATATACCCGCCCACCTCCCCCCTGCCCAATACCCTACTACTGTAGTACCTATGTGTCCACTTAGGTGCTGCTCATTTAATACCAGTTTGCTGGTGAGTATACGTGGTGCTTGTTTTTCCATTCTTGGGATACTTCACTTAGTAGTATGGGTTCCAGCTCTAACCAGGAAAATATAAGATGTGCTATATCACCGTTGTTTCTTAGAGCTGAATAGTACTCCATGGTATACATATACCACATTTTATTAATCCATTCTTGGATTGATGGGCACTTGGGCTGCTTCCACAGCCTTGCGATTATGAATTGTGCTGCTATAAACATTCGAGTGCAGGTGACTTTCTTGTAGAGTGTCACTGAGGCTTTTGGGTAGATGCCCAGTAATGGGATTGCTGGATCAAATGGTAGATTTACTTGTATCGCTTTAAGGTATCTCCATATTGCTTTCCACAGAGGTTGGACTAGTTTGCAGTCCCACCAGCAGTGTAGGAGTGTTCCTCTCTCTCCGCATCCACGCCAGCATTTGTTATTTGGAGACTTTTTGATAAAGGCCATTCTCAC